>JAOTRN010000035.1:7505549-7516475 GCA_028566695.1 Bagroides melapterus
GTATAGCAGTATTGATGGGTTTGATGTCTCCATCTATAATAAAGAAAATGACCAGTTGGTGAAAACAGTATATCTGGCCTCAATAGATATATGCTGAAGTGGAAGTTTCCTATTGCAGTTTTTGACTATGTCAAACACACTTTTTAAGTACTCTCAGTACTCTACCTCCAAGATGTGAAACTTACACCCTTAACACTGTTTGATCTTAAAAATAAATTAAATGCTGGTAGACACAAAGTGGGCATGTATTTGAGCTGAAGGTATGCTAATAAAGTAACAAGAAGACAAGAGTTATAGATTGAATCTTAACAGCTGACCACATAACTGCCACAGCTGCTCTAAATAAATAAATAAATAAATAAATCACTGTAACACAGATGCTCCTTTGCAAGTTTGTTTGGCTATTAAAGTTTAGATTCTTTGTCACTCAGTACTCATGTGGACAGTGCTAGTACTGTGTTTACATCACCCATCATGACATTTCTGTAAAAAGGTATCACTCAGTAGACAAACATTGATTTTAATTTCTTTATATTCTTCCTTTTCAGAGTAAAGGTTTTCACTTCTAAGCAGAATTTCTCTTTTCTGCTATTCAAACTGTGATAAGAACTCATAGATTTATGCATCAATCTCAAAATGTGATTTGCTGATTAAAAAGTTGACTATTGTTGGATAACATTTATATAATTTACTTCGATTCTTTCACATTTGAATTACCATACAATCAGATAGATATCTGCAATATCTCTATTTTTGTAGGTGTTACAGGCAAATGATTCATTTGCTTTCAACATTTTCTCTCATTTGTATTACTCACTGTGCTGTGGTGCATAAGTAAGCTAAAAAAAATATATCTGGTTTGGTCATTAAAAAATGATGACCACATATAATAAAAATATTTTAAAATGATAAAGTTATCAGAGATTAATCATATTATTTCAATAAAATGAAAGGTACCACATTCCCATTCATGTTAAATCATTTGTTCTTTCTGCATAATAATCATGTATAGGATCAAGTTGGTGTTGCAGTTACAAACATCTGCCATTGCCTACACCAAGAAAGATTTTCTACTTCTCATTTCACACACATTCATTGATGCTGCTGGGACTGAGGTTCATGTATAATATCAGAAGAGGTCCTGGCTTCTGTTCAACCATGTCCATTCCTGCAGCACCTGAAAGGCAAATGGCATGATAAAAATGAATAGACTATCAGCATTTATTATGGATTATGTAACAAGGTTACAGGTTATGTAACAACCTTGAATTTTGAGTTTACCTGCATGTTGATTTCAGTCTCCTTAATTGTCTCCTGTACCAAACTCTGCAGTCTACTTTCAAATGTTTTGCTTTCTTCAATAACCACCATTGATTCTTCCCTATGCTTACACACGCACACACACACACACACACACATTTACTCTGTTCAGCCTGTTCAAGTATCATGAGGAAAAAAATATTAGGGTTAAATTTCTAGAGGTATACTTGACGTTGGTATATTTGACGTAACATGAATAGTTGGAGTAATGCATACTAGGTTGTTATTTGAGGAATTCAATATTCAGGTTGGAAATGGGTAATGAATAGAAGTTAGCCCTGTTAAATGTCTGCTGAAAGCTGACTGGCTGATGGTGGCCATGTGTTTTAAGTAACTATGTCGTCAAGCCTAGCAAGTTCTTTATGATATGATACTTTCAAAGGCTCATATGTTTACAAATAATTTGACAATTCTTTTTTTTTGCATATTAGTCTTAACCTAGTCCTAAACCTAGTTTGCAAAAGTAGTTTATGCACATCCTGCACATACAAATAATATTCGAACAATATGAGTAATTTCTTGCAGATTTGTTTAAAAGGCAAAATGTTTTTCATATTATGCAAATTATCCAAAAACTGAAAACAGAAAATAGAATAGAAATCAAGAGAAAAAAATATTTTGTTTGTACAGATGTTACTACACCAGAATAATCTTTTTACTGCTGCCGTTGCCGCATCAGTATTTCGTTGAAATATATTTGCTATATGCACCGCTATGTGGCAGTCTATTCATACACTTTCACTCAGCGAGCTGACACACCAAGCTCATTGTCTTAACTGTGCCGCATTCAGCCGGTGAGTTACAGTTGAGAGATTCAGGTGTTAAAAGACAAACACTTAAAAGAATTTCTACCAATACTGTATCCGATTTGAATAATTTTCAATATTGTGAACAAAAATGTTTAGGGACCATTATTGGTTTTTTAAGTAATTGCTGGTTTGCATACAGAGGTTAAATGTTTATAGTGCGCTGTGTTTTTGTTTTTGTTTGTTTGTTTGTTTGTTTTTTGTGCGAATGAGATCAGTAAAGATCTGTGTAAAAACTCAATGTCTGTACTGTGTGTTTACTCCTGTAACGATCGTATAATGGCAAAACCCAACTCTAACACATGATTTAGCTTAATTTCCTTTAAAATAAACTGAATGTGCTTTATAATATTGTTTGGACTGTCAGCATCTAACTCCCACATTGACTCGGAGAAAGTGTAAAAAATATGCTATATGTATTATTTGTATTATGTATATACGATCAAATTCTTATGGCAAGGAAACAACCAGATTGGTTAAATCATGAATGATTTAACCAATCTGGTTATCATTCATAATGATTTCATGCGCACTTTTTCATCATGAATGATTTCGTTCGCACTTCTTAAAGTCACGCTGCTGATTTTAAATATTAAGGAGGGCCAGGTAAAGATGATTGGCGCACCGCCAGTTGACTAGCTCTATTATAAACTTTCCAACAAAGGAAAAGTAAGCATTCTTTTGAAAGCGCCATCATCTGAGGAGGGTCAACATTCACAAAGCTGTAGGACTTGACAAGGTCTCGAGTCACACGTTTGAAAAACATGTGCTGACCAGCTAGCAGGGGTGTTCACAAACATCTTTTACCGCTTGCTACAGCTTGCCACAGTTCTCACCTGATTCAAACCCAACTGTTCCAGTACCCAAAAGATCTGTGGTGGATTGCCTCAATGATTACCACCCAATTGATTTAACCATTAATCATTATGAAGTACTTTGAGAAAATTACATGACGTTTCTCTCATTAAAATGACCATCCCCAAGAATCTGGACAGTCACCAGTTTACCTACCGAGCAAACGTATCTTAGATGATGCAATCTCAATTGCACTTCACACAGCCCTAACACATCTAGCACAACCAAACCGCTATGTTAGGATGCTATTCACTATATACACTGACTTCAGTTCTGCTTTTAATAACCATCATTCCTCACAAACTCATATGCAATCTAGACAGCAATCATGCAATCATGTATAATTTTATTGTGTACTCTATTTATTGTTAGTCTTCTTTTTTTCCCTTCTAGCTTACATTTATTCATTGGATGGAACTATGGTGCAAACAGCAATTTATTAGCTCTGTCTATCTGTCTGCAATTTGATATATGTAGGTGTGCCAAAATGCTGTAAAGTAAGAACACTTTCAAAAATACATATTATAAATGTTTATTTAAAGTGAGTAAACAGAAGAAAAATATAATCTAAATCTTTGTCTTCAGCATCAGCTCTTATATATCAGCTCTTACTCTATAAGAGTATTGTTGTGGGGGGGGGGGTCCAGGGAAAGAGCGAGAGTATCCAATTGTAGTAGAGGGTTCTTTTTATTAAACAAAAACAAAGTAATCCAGGCAAAGGCAAAGACTAAGGCAAAGGCAAAGGCTAAGGCTACAAACAAAAACACACAGGAAAAACATTCAACAAGACATAGAACATTCAACAAACATTGCAACGACTGACAAAGGACAGGGCAAAACACACGGGTTTAAATACACAGACTGGTTTTATATATATATATATATATATATATATATATATATAAAAAACCTGATCTCCCCTTCAGACAAAGCTCACAAATTTGGGGTAACCATGGACAGTCAACTGTCCCTTTCTTGCATGTTGCTAATGTGACACGGTCATGTTGGTTTCTTCTCGACAACATTAGAAGGATTCGGCCATACTTGACCACACAGGCTGCTCAGGTACTTGATCAGCCTCTTGTCATTTCAGGACTGGACTACTGCAACTCAGTGTTGGCAGGTCTAACTATGAACGCAATTCATCCTTTTCAAATGATCTAAAATACAGCTGCATAACTTGTTCTTGCATACCACCCTGCTGCTGAATTCCTTCCACAGGCTCCCGATAGCTTCAAGCATCAGAATCAAAACATTGACGCTTCAGTACAAACCCAACAATGCACCAGCTCCCTTTACCTCAAAGCCCTTATCACTCCTCGCACTGCACCCTACACCCTCAGAGCTACCAGCATTGCTCGACTGGTTCCACCATCTCTCAAGGTAAGAGGCAAGGCAAATGATGTGTAAAAAAAAAACTACTTCTGAACAGGGTTTTAGGCTCATAGTATCCTAAGTCTGTAACCTAGTGAACCAGAGTTAATGTATTCAAAGACAGAGACTTAAAACCACTTTTGTAGGTAGCTCTGGATAAGGGCATCTATCAAATGATGAAAATGGAAATGAAAATAGAAGGAGAATAAAAGTTGAGTGTAATCAGCATAGCTGTGGTAACAGAACCCATTTGAGGAAAAACTTCAGCCAAAATGA
This sequence comes from Bagroides melapterus, assembly GCA_028566695.1. Classification (NCBI taxonomy): domain Eukaryota; kingdom Metazoa; phylum Chordata; class Actinopteri; order Siluriformes; family Bagridae; genus Bagroides; species Bagroides melapterus. Next base: position 7,510,181 of record JAOTRN010000035.1, read on the forward strand.
GTATACAGTACAGAGAGAAAAGGAAAGGACCAAGTTATGACCCCTGTGGGACACCACTGGAGAGTCTATGTGGATCAGATGTCATTGTTTAATGTAGTTGTTACATGAGCATATGTTAGGAATCCTTTGATGATTGTGGTGATGAAGAGTAGAAGGTCTTGTGGAAGCATAGTGGAAGGGATTGGATCCAGTGGGCAGATATGGCTACTATGGCTGGAAAGTGTGACAATGAAGGAGTAGTGGAATCCTGCCTTTGAAATGTAGGTGCAGTCAGGGCAAAAGTGAAGGTCTGGCAGATTTTTTCAATCTTTCAATCTTCTTGTTGTAAAAGGAAAGAAAGTATTCAGCAGTTAGGGAGGATAAGTCAGGGGTCTGAGCAGTGAATAGATGATCTTGTCTAGCTCACAAGATTACTTCTACTTTCTCTTGGCTGATCCTATTTGTCTTCAATTGCTGTGCAACACATCTGATAGCCAGGAAGCAGAACAGGAAATCTTCTTGGGTTTAGTGGACAGAGAGCAGAGCAGACAAGGTCCATGGTTGAGGAAAGAGAGGAGAGGAAAGTGCCTGGAGGAAGGGCAAATAGAGTGGATGTTACAACAGGTAAGAAAGAGATGAAGAAAGAAGCTTTAGGAAGGATAGGGAGAGTGATGGTGAAGGATACCAGGTGATGAACAGAGATGTGAAGTGGGGTAGCAGTCATGTCTGATTTGGATTTCTCTTCTATTCATTTACTTTTAATTTTGTTAATTAAATATAAAAATACAGCACTGTGCAAAAGTTTTGGGCAGGTGTGAAAAGTGAAATTTAAAGTGTAGTTTAGAAAAGTTTCAAAGTTCTAAACTCACTTGATCCAATTAAAGGAATTTCTCAGGACAAAGAGAAACTACTAAAAGAACCTGTTGAACATAAACAAAACTACTAAAGCCACACAAATCACAGCATGCAATTTTTAAAATACACGTTATTATACAATACAATGAGTATTTGCACTTAGAAAATATTTTAAATGGTGCTTTCAGTTAAAGGAGAGGAGACATGAGCTTATTCACATTAGTTATCATTAAACCTTAAACTCATGAAAATGTATTGCATACTCACGGTTGCTGCATAATAAGAAAGCTGTTAGGATGAAGTGGCCTTTGCTGTGACAGTGAAGAACTAGAGGAAGGTGGGGTTCGCCCTTCATCAGGACTCCCACTAACAGGACTCCGAACCTTGCTCTGGAAATCCCATAGATACTTTAGTGGATAACAGACAAGTAAATACTACATACACATATGCTTACCAATATGTGGATAAATGTAGTTGTGCTTGATTGTAGGGCAGTTTAATGGTGAATGCTAATGATTGAATGATTTTGCGATGAGTGCAGGGCTTTACTATTGTGACTGAACAAGAACCTTATATCTCGACTATTAACTGTACATTTTGATCCTATTTTGATATGTATCTGCCAAATTAATTAATAATTCTACATGAATGTGCAGGGCCTTACACAGGCTACTTTAAGCAAATTCCACAACTCCTTCTGCCTTTTTTCTTGCATACATCGCAGTTCCTGCTCACACTGAGCCATGCTGCTCACCATGCCCTCCACCCGAGGCAGCAACTCCATAACCCTCTGTCGGCACACCATTGTTTTGCTGCAAAAAACAAGGGGGATAAAGCATACAATTATATTTGAAAATATGGAATTAAGGTAAAAAGATTATCATGTGAACAAAAAAACAACAGACCTGAGGTGTGTATAAAACTCTTTAAGTTTTTTCTCATAGAACTGAATTGCCTGGACCACCAGCTTCACCACCTCCTGACAATCACCATTACCCCTCTGATCTGAAGGTAGATACAATAGAATTGAAAAATAGAATTATATTTCATTTGAACAAACACAGCTTGCTAGTAGACACATTAGTACATTAGACACATTATTTTTTATTAACAGCATACATTCTTTTTCAAAAACAAACAAACAAACAAACAAACAGAACAGAACAGATACTGCTTGATCAGATCTATGAAACTGCTTCAAAACGGATTTGCAAGAGGTCTAAATGCAATTTACCACCAAACCTTGACACCATTATCCAAGGAGAAAAATAATATTTTGTGTTAAGATTTTCCTCCTCACATAATCTTATTAAAAACCCTCTAGAACAGAGGTTGAGCCAATAATCTAGAAGGAGAGCATGAAAAGTATTCAGCTCAGAACAGTGGTCTACTCACTGGTACAATTTCCAATATTAACATAAACATGAAAAAAAAAAAATATATATATATATATACACACTTTGCAGGGTGTGAGGTTGAATTTCTTTTGCCCAATCCAATTGAATTGGATTTCTCTTCTACTTATTTCCATTCCATTTTATTAATTGATATAAATTTTTATAAGCAGTCTTTCTTTCAAGAACCAACATAATACCATTACAATCACAGGACATCCATTTATACCAGCAATAATATACAGAAAATAAAAATTAAAGAACAAAAATACATATTTTGTCTAACAAAAAGCCGAGATCTCAGACCCTCCAAAATATTCACCTTTTGCTGCTATAACTGCTGAAAAAATTCTAAGCATTCTATCAATTAGCTATTCTAAATATTGTTCTGAAAATTCACTCCTGTTGAAGAAGCACTGCTTGGTTGTTATGGCCTTAACCTTTCTGTCAAGTTCATCCCATAGTAACTCGGAAGATGTGATGGATGAAGAGGAAGAAGCTTTCTTCTTCTACTAATGGCTTTTCTCATTAGGGGTCACCACAGCGAGTCATCTGTTTCCACCTATCTCTATTCATTTACATTTACATTTAGATCATTTGGCAGATGCCCTTATCCTTATTTTAAATTTGTCTTTGAATAGTTTAGCTCAGGTTCAGTATGTTGCAAGACTAAAGATACAGGGAAGAAAGTGCTAGCACAAGTGTTTTGTGAAGAGGTGGGTCTTCAACCGTCTTTTGAAGACAGCCAGTGACTCAGCTGTTTGGACCTCTAGAGGAAGTTCATTCCAGGACAGAAAAGAGCCTTGCTATTCTCGGCATCCTCTACTCTAGCACCAATTAACTTAGGTGTAATGGTTTTGATCTTTAAAAAACATTTTAAATTATGGACAAATTTGTTCGGATTTCAATTTCACTAGTTTTCAGACTTACATGGACTTTGAAATGACTGCATTAACACTGAGGATGCCAGTTTCTCAGATCACAAACAAATTGTATTTAATAATATTTTATCTGGTATTGTGTACTGTTAGATCCCAGGCCATATTCTCACTGTATTAATTCTTTAACTGCTAACAATTTTATCACTGGGTATCAGAGAAATGCTGTTACAACTTTAATTTCCAATGCTGCTGAGTTCTCAAGTCCGGATGAATTAATTTCACTTTTCAGCTCACTTCATGCTCAACCATTTTAGACTCTGTGGCACCTCATAAATACACAGACATCCAAAACTTAGAACACAACCTTGGCTAGATGCCTCCACTCTCAAACTTAGATTTCCTTTGATATTTTTAAAAGTAGTTTGGTGAATTTTCAGAGCTCAGTAAAAAAAAAGCTACAGTAAAATAGATCTCTGACATCAGTAAACATTGTCACACTCCGAAAATTATGTTTAGCACTATACAGTAAATTCAATCTTTAATCCCAATGTCCTATGTAAGGTTAAACCATCAAGAAATATTTGTGAAAAGTTTCTAAGTTTCTTTAGTGATAAAAACCAAAACCATTTGCTCTACTTTTTCCCTCTCAGCCTTTAACTATGCCTGATGGGGATAGGACCAGCCTGCCACAGTACAATTCTATGCCTGGGCAAGGCGATACACCTATTGGAGTGAGTGTGAGCCATAATACATAGGTGCGAAGCCACATGGCATATCTAATAGACCTAGGAGATAGCTATCACTCCTGCTGCAGGTGCAGACTCCACTGCACCACCAGCCTGTGGGGCGGAAAGCAGAGGGCCTGCAGAGAACCTGAATGACCAGTTCACAACAGAGCCATTGCCAGGGTCAGGACTCCTCACAGGCTGACTCCATTGGATCATAGGAGGCTCAGAAACCCCTCCTGGTCTGCTGCAAGGTACTAGAAGGGGAGACGTGGTCTGGAGGAAGGACTTAGCTGCCTGACACCACACGGAAAGATAGGATTCACCCCACGTGCTTGAGCAATGGGCATAAGATCTGAGAACCGGGCACAGCAGGTGCAGACTCTCCTGCTCTGCTGACTTGTGGGCAAAAGGCAGAAGGTCTGCAGAAAAGCTGAAATATTATATAATAATATTAAATAATAGTTGGCTCAAACACGCCCAGTGGCATAATCTAGGTGTGTGGGGGTGACCGGCAGAGCCTGCAGAGCTCCTAATCTTCTGGGAGAGGCCAAGGCAAAGGACAAAGCCATTTTCAGGGTCAAAAACTCCTGAGAGGCTGACCTTCCAAGGGACCCAGGAAGGGAAGCACGGTCTGAAAGAAGGCCTCAGCTGCCTGGCACCATGCAGAGAGAGAGAGAGACCAGAGGGTACCTACCCAAGGAGGCCCAGAGTACAGGTTTGTGGTTCACAGCAGTGGCGGCCATGTACACCTTAAAGTAGATGGGGCTTAGAAAGGCGGGGCTGTAGAAATTCCAACACTGTACTGACTGGGAAGTGAACTGGACCCTCACACCATTCATCGTATCAGGTGGAGGTAGAGAGCCTCCACTTCAGAGCATACAGCTCCCTAGGGGAGGGAGCCCTAGCATTCAACCCATTGCAGTGCTATCCCCGGAGGCGTAGGAGAAAATGTTTCAATGATAGAAACATGGCCCTCATCTCATTTGTGTGGGACCCAAGGCCAGGAACCAGGGTCTTTCCACGTACGAAGCCGGTGGCACGTAACCGTAAGGAACCTGAGGGTATGTCTACAAGGGCGCCAAAGCTGGAATGACCTAACATGGGGCAGACCCAAAGGGATAACTGTTGGCTGCTGCTGCCATGAAGCCGAGCACACTCTGTGCCTCGGCGACAGAGAACCTTTGCCCTAGCCTAATAGCTTTCGCTGCTGACAAGGTGGTAGCCACCCGATTGGGAGACAGGCGTCCCCACCTCCTGGTGAAGTGCCAAATAAGCCACAGAAAGGTGGTTCTCTGAGGAGAAAACACACATTCCTGGGTTCCACCTGAGGCCTATAGACCTCTTATGGGCAAGCACGGCATCTCAATGCCTGGCTGCCATAGGCTACGGACGCCAATTGTGGCGTCCGTCGAAAGAGTCCTGCAACGATGACACATCCGTAGAGTGGGACCCAAAGCCTGTCTGTATGGATGAAAGCCTGCACGCCTGAGCCAGAGCTGGAGTGGCCTCATGTGATGCAAACCCTAAAGGAAACCGTTGCCACCATGAGGCTAAGCACTTCTTGTCTTTTCTTTCTTTTGGAATGAAGAAATAGACTGCAAAGGCCAAAGTCCTGATCTGGGAGGGGAACATGTTCTATGGCCCCTTCCTCAGAGGAAGACAGGAGGTGAACTAGATCCCGCACCCTCTGAGCACAGTATTCAGGACCCAATGAGACATGCCTGGCAGACGTTCCTATGCTGCCTGGTTGTCTGAGAGTGGTGACAGCCTCGCACTGATCTCCCTGGTGCCCTGAACAGAGCACTGGCAGGTGCTTACCAAAGGGACAGCTTTCCTGAAAAGGACGTTCATTATCACCTGCATCGAGCATAGAGGCCGATGCTGTAAGAAGTAATACCACATTCAGGAGAAATCACAAAGTGAGCTCACGGAGCCGAAGCGGTGGAATTATTGTTAGGTGCATCGCTGGAGCACAGCCAGACAAGCCCGGATCGAGTTGCAGACTGCTCTCCAACACCCACGTCGGGCTCCTCAGAGTCTGATGCAAATGATAATAATTCCATGTTCGGGTCAGGAAAAATTGCAATGCGAGCTCTCGGAGCTCCCTGCAGCTCTTGTGGGTTGTTCCCGGTCTGCAGCAGTCATTATCTACCAAAAGGGGTCCAAGGAATGAACAGTGGTGAACCGGTGACAGGATCATGGGCGCCAAGGCTCACTGATGCATGTGGGGAGTGAATGCTGGCCCGTTTGGTCTGATCCAACAGACGAGCTACTGTAGCTCATATTTCTCAAGAAGTTCATGCTGGTTCTGATAGAAAGGTGTCAGAATACACAGTGCATTGCAGTTTGTTGTGTATGCGGCTGCATAACCGCAGACTAGTCAGGGTACCCACCTCTTCACAAAACACTTATCCTAGCACTTGTTGTAGATGTGGGGGGGGGGGGCGCCGCCCCCCGC
>JAOTRN010000035.1:7516575-7533087 GCA_028566695.1 Bagroides melapterus
TATATATGTGTGTGTGTGTGTGTGTGTATAATATATTTATGCAGAAATTTCTATATTTATGAATAAATATGACAATATGACACAAAACACGATCAGATTTTAAGTCTTAAAAGAAAATAAAGTGAGTACAATTAAGCAAATAAGACAAATATATTATTTTGTTTATTCTGGAAAATGTTTTAATATTATATATCTGTGAGAGGCAAAAATATGTGAAGTATTTAATTTCAAGGTTAAATTAGAGTAAATCTGATGATGAAAATGAGTTAGACAGATTCTGCACAAATGCAGTATGTTTAAGACCATTGGTACACTCCACAGAAGTGTTCAACCAACAAAGATCACTACAAAAGCAGTAACAGTCTGTTGGGTCAGTAAGGAACCCAGAGTAACTTCTAATCAACTAAAGACCTATTTTACTTTGGCTAACATTAATGTTCATGAGTCTGCCACCAGGTGAACACTGAACAACATTGATGTACAGATGTGGCCATTAAGAATGAATGTCAGAGGGAAATAAAATCCTGCAATTCTCCAGTCCCGGAAAAACATGACCAATAGGGGCAGTCATGTTTCATTCTCAGTCTTGTCGTGTTCTGAAGCCAATAATATGCTTGGCCAGCGAATCTGTTAACGTCTTTCAGTCGCATATTTACAGCAAGCCACAGAGCACATAAAGGTGTACTTTTAAAACCATATTTTTAGTATATTGTTTATGTACCAGACGTAGCATGCCAATTAAAACAGTTTTTGAGCCGAAATTGATTAAAATGCAACTTCCAAAAGACACATTATACAATTACAATATTAAAATTATAATCTAAATTATGGAAATAATGTTATTTTAACATAAGAGGTAATTATAGACTACAGTTCTTTGAAGAGTTCTTTGTATATATGTGATACTGCAAGCTCTTCTCACATTTCATTGACAAGGTATAAAGTGTATTTTAAGAAAACAAGTTTTGCCGATTTACCTCCATCCCAGAAGTGGGGGTTTTAATTTCTACATTCGCACATTAAATGGCAATTTTTTAAAGCCAATTAATATACACCTATTAATAATCTATAAACATACTTTAAATTATATATTAAAACAAATGTACTGTATCTTTGTTCTTCATTCATTATTAACAAAACACATTATATATGAGACAACAGCAAGGTGGCTTTCAGTGGCGGATTAAAATGTCTTCTTATTCGAACGATTTTTAACGAAGAGAAATGTTTGAATGGGGTATACATTTCGTTTCACTTTTGGGGGGCACAATAAACAGAAAAAAATCTCAAGAGCAATTTCTAGGAGACAAAATTATTACAGTTCCAAAAGCAAAAATACCCCAATGAATACCCCAACTAAATCAACCAAAATATTCACCAAATCTAGGGCAACAGATGAACATGTATAGCGTGCCACTGTTTACAGATCTTTATGGTTCTTCAGTGTGGATGCTCACATCGTTATTGTTCTTGGTGTGAACGGCCCTTTACAGTATTAGGAGAGAAGCAACTCCCATTAAGTGATCTGATGCTAAGCTAAAGTTTAATAAGATTACGTTTAAATGACAAAGCAGTAACTGCGAGGTAACGGAGCAAACAAGATGCAGCCTGGTTATATTGTACATGTACATGTGTGTTATTCTGCTGCATTGTACAAGTAAATAAACATTTGACACATCCGCTGTTTTAAACGTATATTAGCCAACTAACTAAAATTAACAAGCGCGTTAACAAAAGTTAAATATGCGGTACGTACTGATTATATACTAATGTACTGAATCTCAAGAGAAAATGGGTCATACACCAAGACAATGATCACATTAACAAAAAATCAGATATCTGAAAACAGTATTCAGTCACAATTTAGTAGTGATGACTTCATGAATTTACAAAAAAAAAAAATGTAGTACCAGGAACAAAATAGTGTAGAAGATCTCAGAATCCCCACAGGATGAAGCTCCAGCTCCAGTTGGATTCTGCTTCATGAGGATTTTGGACAGTCAACAAGGAGTTGCCATCTACATGTGGTCTTTGAGGACAACAACCTCCTAATCAATACAAAATTTTCAGACTGTATAATAACAACCTCTTGTGCCACCCAAATGAGGATGGGTTCCTTTTGAGTCTGGTTCTTCTCAAAGTTTATTCCGCTTCCCTCTAAAGAGGTTTTTCCTTGCCACAGTCAGCTGTCACCTCAGGCTTGCTCAGTATGGATAAATAAAAACACATTTAATATGTCTAATACTAATCTTTATCTAAACTTTTGTATAATATTAATCTTTGTATAATATTAAACTTTTTGTACTATGTGTATTTTGTTCTGTAAATCTGCTTTGTCCATTGTTAAAACCTCTATACAAATAAATCTGAATTGAAGTGAATTTTGGTCCCACTCAAGAATTTTCAGTTCGTGTTTCAGTCTTGGTTCGGATACACGTCTCCAAAAGTGATCCAAAGCTGCTGTTATTTCATCAGTGAAAATAATGTCTTGAAATCTCCTTCTTGTTGAGTGTTGAGCAATTATTGGGCTTCTTGAATCAAGGGACAATTTTAAGTTTTCCTGTACTTCTATCTAAGTTTTTGTCTGATCCTTTGAATGGAATAATCACTGATATCTGCTTCATTGTAATTCCAGAGCTGTTATTCCACTGCAACTTGCAACCAATTCATCATTATAAATATGTAATATGGCTGTGGTGTAATGTAAAATTACTTTACTTAAGTATTTTTTGAGCTTTTTTTTTATTTACTTTTTGAGTGTTTTTATATTTCTGTCACCTTTTACTTCACTACTTTTTTCAAACAAATTCTATACTTTACTCCAATACATTTTCTGCATTACCGTTACTTACTACAAAAAAAAAAAAACTGCGTCCAAATTTGCTGTAAAGGAAGTCTGTGGTCAGTGATGCTTTATTCTTGGCATGTCTGACACAAGCTGGTTAAGAAAGCATAGCTATAGCATGGCAGCTGCAACATCATGTAGCAGTAGTGATGCTGCCCAAGCACCCTGCACTGCTTCTCCAACACCTCCTATATCAAATAACATAGTGGCCACCCATGGCCATATCTACAAAACATGTTTTCCATGCTGTATAGGTTGATTGATATACCATTAACGTTAGCTAACACTGTCTTTAGCTATATCTGTTATATTACCTTTACACAAAGCTGACATCACTTGTTATTCGGCTAGCATGGTAACATGGCGTTAGTTATCACTCAGTAGTTGTGGTTTCTGTTTTTCTGTCATTGTTGATGCATTTGTATAGTTTAGCTTTAGCAAATAGAATATAATCATTATTCATAAATATCACAGGCAGTGTTACAAGGGTAACCTGATATTGTACAGTTCATTACAATACAGTTCACTAAGTTCTAAAGGCCTCTTTTTTCTTTCATGCAAGTCTTATTTTTTAGGTGGTGCACTTATTGAGTTTAAGAAAGACAGCACCACAGAATAAAATTCATAATTCTCCAAATTATTACAGGCTTGCTTCTTTATTAACGTCATTTACTACTTTTACTTTCCATACTTGAATACATTCATGTAAATGCTTTTCATACTTAAGTACAGTTTATTTCAGATACCTTAATACTTTTAAGTAGAATTATAATGGGTGACTAACTTTTACTTGATTAGTTTTCTAACAAAAAACGTGTACTTTTACTCAAGTGTGGCTTTTGGGTACTTTATACAACACCGATGGCTGTGACAATGTCACTGTGTCTCACTGCTTTTTGTATATGTTGCCATGTGTGTTTTATTCATGTCCTGTATTACCCCACCTGTATTGTTACCTGTTGTTGTCCTCATTTGTGATTTGTCTTGCAATATCCCTACACAACGATGTGATCTCCCATTTGGTCACAGCTCACAAAATTGGGGTAACCCTGGACAGTCAACTGTCCTTTTCCTCGCATTTTGCTATTGTGACACATTTATCTTGGTTTCTTCTCTACATCATCAGAAGAATTTGGCAATTTTGTCCACACAGGCTGCTCAGATACTCAATAACCTGGATTCTGGGCTGGACACTCGATTCTACTGGCTTAGAACTTTCTTTAGAGCCCATCAGGAGGGAAGTTATCCATTTTGGAAGCTGAAAATGTGAGTTGGCACCATGAAGCAAAGCCTTTTGAACTATGCTTTCTTTTGTTTTCTATTGGGTTTTTTTTGCTGAAAACAGGTGGGGCTGGAATACAGGTGTGTTTTGATCATGAAAAAAGTGGATATTTCAGCAAAAAAACATTTGGATTATGATTGTAAATTGATATATCATCGTGGTAGTACACAGGCATACCTTTTGGTATGTAAAAAAGTGTTTTTATCGCTTATTTTTGCTTATTTTGACTGAAGTTACTGATACAAAAGCAGAAAGTAGTGAGTTCGACTGACTGAACCAGGAAATGGCATTCCAGGCTGGCATGATGAGAATCTGCCCCTGACGAAGGGGTAAATAAATTAATAAAATAAATTAAATTAATTTTTAGCTGAGAAAACTCAGATAATGTTCTGTGCCAGCCTGTGCCAACATGGTTCTCATGGGTATGCCTCTAACAAAACCTCTCAATGAAATCTCTGATACACAATAGATACATGAAACCTGATTCAGTTAATGGTGAGATGTTATAAAATAGATTTCTGGAGTATTTAGGCTTCATTATAAGTGATTTACTCTCTAGATTGTGAAATATTGACAGTGGAATTTGTTTTAATTGTTTGTTTTTGTTGTGGTCCATCTTCTTTTACCATCAGCTGGTAATATATACACTGGTTTTACTTCTGTTTCACTTGTTTCACTTCTGAAGCAATCTCACGTGTTACCTTTATTTTTATACCAGAATTATTCAAATTATGAGATATACTCATTTAAAGCTGAACATGTCATTTTCAAAAGAGAGGCTCGGAAACAGGCCTCAGTCTTAAGAGGTTAAAGGCCACATCTGTCTATGGCCAAATGTATTTGGACACCTGATCACACCCATATGTGAGCCTTCTGTTGCTACAAAGGCGAAATGGCTTCGTATGATATAGTAGCATTGCAAGACTTTCAAATATGGTTGAATCTAATATGCTGCACTGTATTATCATATTCAATTGTGCATAAAGAGCATTTATTCAGAAATGCATATTACACAGCTTTCTTTAAGAGAAATATTACAAGTTATCTGCAAGTTGCCTGGTGTTGTATGGCATTTATGCCAGTATGCTTTCTTACCCCTGGGTTTCTCTCTGAGCTTGCGGAATAGGTCCATTGCTTTCCCCTCACTGAAAAAAATAAAATCATCAGGTAAGGGCATTACTGACTAATCCACTTAATAGATCACCTGTAATTCTTCTCACTTATGTAATTATCTGTCAAACATAGAAATAACATGACAAACATATCATCAACAATGAAAAACTGATCTTTATGAATTGATTTGTGGCATGGATGTTTGTGCCAGTATTTCAGAAACTGCCGATCTCCTGTGATTTTCACACACTAAAGTGAGAAGTACACTAATGGTACAAGACACTGGACCGTTGAGAATACAAAAATTTCTCTACTGAAGATCAAGCTCTGTGCCTCAGATTCTTGTTCTTGGCTGACAGTAGTGAAACAACTAATATGTTCTTCTATTGTGCATTCTGATAAAATTTTCTGTTGACCACATTTGCAAACTATGCTTAGTTGAGTTGCTATAGTTAGAAGCTCAAACAAATCTAGTCAATTCTTCTCTGATCTCTCATTACCTCCCATACAACTATCGTTCACTCAATATTTTTACACCATTCACTCTACAGGCTTTTTGATGTTTGAAATGAACAATCACTGAAATCATGATTTTATGCATTGTGCTGCTGTCACATTATTCGCTGACTGGATAACTCAATGAATGTGAAGGTGTACAGGTCTGTGTGTTTAAACTCACAGAGACTCCAAGGCTTCTCCACTTCTCCAAGGGTGTCTCTGAAGGTCTACTATATCAGTCTGTAATTTCATCATCTCTTCCTCCAACACAGTCACATCATCAATCTGATACACAAAGACAGAAAATACACACGGTAAGCAAATATCTACCATATATCTTTGCTCATCTTTAATACTGAAGAATGAGGGAAGATGAGCAAATATCTACCATATATCTTTGCTCATCTTTAATACTGAAGAATGAGGGAAGATTCACCTGGCCATGGCTAAGTGCAGTTTGCTCCATCTCTTGCCACACATTTAGTAACTTCTCTGAAGCTGTAACAACATGATTATTTCTCAAGAACCACCAGTGATGGCTATAATGAAACCATTATGACTGAGCCTTTGAGAACATGTTATCAGTTGTGTAAATTTGTAAACTCCTTGGTCATGTGTATTACATCTACAACATTGCATGCCTTCTTACAGTACCTTACAGTATTCTCAGTGTTTTGAATTTGAATGTGTCAGTCAACCAGGCTTAAAGAAATTTGAACATGTGTAATAACTTGCCATGACTGTCAATGAGGCTATATGATATTAGCCTAAGCCTCTACTTTATATGAGTCTTGTTTATTTTCTTTTGTTGATAATGCATCTGTTTTTTAGTTGGTAATGCATCTTTTTTTTTTTTTCCTTTCTTTCGTCAGAACACCATAACTGCGTATGTGTCTGCATATGAGTGTGTTTTACCAATGCCAGTGGCTCTCTGTTCCTGGTATTTGTCCATGTCAATGTGCAAACTAGTAGTGAAGAACTCAAGTGTAGCTTTGAGTCTTTGGTGCACAGAAACCATCTCATTCTTCTGCTTGGACAACAAGCCATTATGCCTCAGCAGGCTCATACTGAGAAAAAAAGAATTACTGTGTGCATATTACAGTGAAATATGCACAGACAGCAATACCCGTATTTTACACAGAAAAAGGTAAAACATATACAAACAAAGAAAAAACATACATGTACATCTAATTACTCATTAGGCAAAAAGGAATTTTGGCAAATATATCAGTAGACTAGTACACTCACTGTCCACTTTAATAAAAACACCTTCAAACTGCTCATTTCTTCAGTTATTCAATCAGCCAATCAAGTGACAGAAGCGCTGAAACACTTTGTTAATGAGAGAGATCATAAGTCATTGAGCTGAAATGAAATTTAAAGCTACTCAAATCCTTCTGGCACCAACATTCAAGCTACTGGTTAAAGGTGCAGAGACTACATTCTGATGTTTGACGTGAAACTGATTGACTTGTATTTGCATGATTTTTGCACTCTGTTGCTGCCAAATAATTGGTTGATTAGATAACTAAATAAATGAGCAGGTTCACAGGTGTTCCTGTTAAAGTAGACAGTGTGTATATATGGTATTAAACAATGGTAAGAGCTAGTGAAGTTACAACATTCATGTCTGGTCTTGCTTCCTTTTGAAGTCATCTTTATAACAATTTGTAACCTTGCATCTTACATGGCTGCTTTCTGACCCTGCTGCAACTTCAGCCAGTCTTCTTTCAGTGCTCTTATGGTGTGCCAGGCTTGCCCATATGTGCGTCTTTGAGCACTGTAGGGCAACATGCGTTTAGGCTCTGTCTCTAATTGAGAAACATACAAATCTAACCCATCAGAATATGCATTTGTTAAAATTTAAAGAAGAAAGAAAGAAGCATTTAAAGCTGACTCACGAATGAATCCAATGTTTTCAGGGAGGATTCCAGGGTTGAACTGAGGTTCATAGCTGCAGTGTGAACGGTTGAACAGAAAGACTAGTGGCACATCAGCCCGACGGCCATCAATCAGCTAATAGGCACACAACCAGAAGTACCTCAACTTACATAAAATTCAAAATGTTTTTTTGAAATTAAGTGTTATTGGCCTAATACTCACAGCATAATCTACAGCACAATGAATTATCTCATGAGGCTCCAGAGCAAGGCCAGCCTCCAACAGCAGCTCCTGACTGGCCGGAGGAATGTGTATATCTTGTGCAATTTGTTCCTGCAGGGAGGCAACAGTCTCCCCATGCTGCACTGAGTATGTACAAATCTCTGCTGAGGTCATATTCAGTACATGGACTAGCTAGAAATATGTGATGAAAAACAATACCACTTTTTAGTTGATGAATTAAATGAGATTAACCTACATATTTGCCAAAATAGCCTACATTTGCTGTTTTAGTCATGAAAAGAGAAGTAGGTAAGACAACCTTCAGGTCTAGGATTACATCTAATTCCTCAAAACAGTAGGTAGATCCACTCTGTGGGTCCCTGCCTCCTTCTTCAGATTTCTTGCATTTCTCCATAGACTCTGTCCCATCCAGACTTTCTTTAGAGATCTGCTTAGTATCTTTTCCTCTGTCTTGTGGAGACCACCTCAACATTAGCTGCAGCCAACGTTCCAGCCTTACAGCTAACAACCTGAACCACACACACACACACACATTAAGCTAATGTGCAGTTTACATAAAATCAAATTTGCACATCATGCAATGTGAACTGACAGTGGTACTTCAGTGTATGTTCTAATGAAAGATAAGTTTGTCAGTACTGCATACTTTAATAAGGTTAATATTGAAATTTGTTTGAAAGTACAACATACATTCAATTTGCATGGTATGCATATCAATACAACTGCCTTCCTACTTACTTGTTGAGGTTGTGTGGCCGTGGCAGGTGTTTAGAGAAGTGCACCTCACCAGCTAAATCCTCATAGACAACAACATCATCCTCATGTTTCTGTTTCAGCTTATTGTGCCTAGACAGCAAATGCATGCTATATTATTTTAGCTATAGGGCTGTAGTAAGCATTTGAAGTGGATCAAAAAAGTTCATAAAAGCTGCCCTAAGACATGATCAAAAATTCTAAATTCATGTATAACAGGTAAGTCTACTATTAATCAATGTTGTCATCAATGGAATTTCATGCCTCATCACTGTTGGTGCCCAGACATGATTGATTGTCACAAGGTGAGAAGTGGCTTGTCACACATTCGTGAAGACAAGAGTGGACCAAAAACTGTTGGTTGTTCAGTACTTCTGTGATTCACCTGAAATCACAATGGACTGGAACGCAATTCTGTACTGTACTATACTGTAGTCACTCTGTGTGGAGCATCAGAGCGGCAGGACCCAAAACAGGAAAGGATGATTTTTCCAGTTCAACAAAACAGGATGTTTTTACAAGTTACAGCAGCGCAAAAAATTTGAGTTTCTACTGTAAAATAAAAATGAATTCAATGGTTTAACAAATGCAACAAAGAAGAAACAACAAACACTGAGACAACCGGTCAGTAGTGAGTGTTATCACCTCTGACATTGATCGCAGCCTCACATCACCTGTGCATGCATGAGATGAGTTTTTGAATATTTAATTGAGGGATGGTTTGCCAATCCAACGCAATTCACAACTCCACCCAGGTTGCTGGAGTGCTTGGACTCTTGACTGTAGCTGCTCCCAAATGTTTTCAATGGGGTTCAAGTCTGGTGACTGGGCTGGCCACTCCATCCTTGAGATGCCCTCCTCCTCCAAGAATTCCATCACAATCCTTGCAGTGTGTTGCAAGTGCAGTGTAAGATTTCTGTCTGATACCTGTTGCCAGTGTTATGGTCAAAAGTGCTTATTTTGAGACATGTATAAAGAGTTTTGGTGGTCTGAGCATGTTTTGGAGATTAGATTAACTGTTTGGCCAAGATTCTTGTACACAG
This sequence comes from Bagroides melapterus, assembly GCA_028566695.1. Classification (NCBI taxonomy): domain Eukaryota; kingdom Metazoa; phylum Chordata; class Actinopteri; order Siluriformes; family Bagridae; genus Bagroides; species Bagroides melapterus. The sequence goes on from JAOTRN010000035.1 coordinate 7,526,234, forward strand.
TATTAATAGCATTTACAGTAACATTAATTTAACAAGTTAGCAAAACTGTGTGTCTCATTTCTTTATGAACAAATGGGGCCAAACAGTGCAACTGTTGTGTACTTTATAGGGAAACAAATATTTTGAAGTAATTTCATTATTATCAAAAGACTTCTCCCCAGAAAAAGAAAAATATATATGTGTGTTGTCTCATAAATAGACCTGTTTTGTCAGAAAACATGCAGAAATAAATAGCACACTGAAGAATAAGGAACTAACAAAACAGATCTGTAATAAAGATCTGGGAAAGTATCAATCAGGGTTTGATTATATCTTTAAAAAATTGTAATATACTGCAAATCCAATTATTAATAAATGGAAAGAATACAAGACAACCAGGATGAGATGGTCCAAAAGTCACAGAGAAGGATGAAATTACACAGAGAAGCAACCAAAAGATCCACAGCTTAAAGGGACAATCATAACATTAACAGTCCAGATAGCTGGTCTTCATTGAAGAGTGGCAACAAGAAATCCAGAATTTAAAAAGGCTCCAATTGGATTTTTTGCCCAAAGGCACACTGGAGATTCAGCAAACATGCAGAAGGGGTCTCTTGAACAATGTTAAATTCTGCATAAAGCAACAGTGGAGGTTGCATCATGTTCCGGGGTTTCTAATAGTCACCAAGGACTGATAACTTGTGGAAGGTTGAGGGCAAAACTGGAGCCAAATACAGGGCCATCCTAGAAGAAACAACTATTACAGTTGTAACAAGGAGGCTGATGCAGACAGTGGTGAATCCATGTGCAGAGTTTATTAAGTAGCACATGCAAGTCAAACAAAACCAAATCAGCAAGGACTAAATCAGCACAGGAAAAACAGGAAAAGAGTTCATAAACCATAAGAGCAATCAAGTACAGCAAACTAATCAAAACATGTAAATCCAGAGAACAAGGGCAAAGGTCTGATACACATTGAAAGCTAGGAAAGAACACAAGTGTACCAGAGACATCAGATCAGTTGTGATGTGTATTAGTACAACCCAGTTAAAGCCCAGACCTCAGTGATGTAGAGATTTTCTAAAAAGGTTTCACTGAAAAACACTGGTCTCCATTCAATGCAAGCAAGAAATGTCTGCATTTTGATTAATTAACCACTGAAAAGTTCCAGGCTATAATACCACAAATTTTACTGTACCAAAAATACTTTTTAGATATCATAATGATATCATATACTTTACAAATTATAAAACCAGGAAAAACTGGAAATTGGTGTCAAAAGCGATGGACTTCCAAATATTTCATTTGTTTGAAATATTTCATTTGAAATATTTCATTTGTTTGAAAAAATGTTTCATTTTCATTTTCACTGTCAACATTTTCATTTGGCAGCTGGCGCTATGTATCTTGGCACAATATTATTACAAATGCTTCCTTGGTTGCTTTGTTTGTAAACTATTTTAAAAGTAATAACATTAACCTTAAATAATATCATAATAGTACAGAACACAGACCAATTATGGCTAAAGACTAATTAAGTCTCTTTATTCTCTTTAGCTAAAGCTTTCAGGAATAAATGGTACCAGGGTACAGGCTGCCAGGTTGGTAGAAAGGGTCTGAAACCAGTGATGCACTCAAACACCAGAGTCCCAAAACTCCAGTAATCCACTGTCACTGTGTACTTCTGCTGTTCCAATAATTCAGGTGCCTGAGGAGAGTGTAAAAGAAAAAAGAGAATGTCTCATCTGTCCAGAGCTTAAAATGTATGTTGGATTGTATAATGTATAATAATCTAAATGTATCCTTTAGTAAGAGTGTAAGCACTTAAATGCTTTTAGAAGAAATAAATCAGAGGTTCTTAGCAAAAATAACATATCTTGTGACTAGCAGATGTTCTGAAACTGCTCATGTACCCCCAGTCAAGGATGTCATAAAACATACCAAACGTCAATATGCCAAAGCAGCTCAGACATATAACCTCTCTTTCATTTTGGCATGCTGTCATATTTAAAGTTAATAGCTTTCAGTATGACAGACAATATTCTTTGAATAATTTTTAACACACATGGAATGCGGTGAACATCAGAGGCCTTGTGTAATATAATGAAAGCTGAGAGGATGCAAGTGCAGGTTAACAGTTTACTAGCAACAAGGTGAGAAGTTTAATAGGAATAGCAGGCTGATAAAAAATACTAAGTAATTACAAAATCAAAAACCAGCCATGGGTCAGGCAGGATATCAGAGAACAGGCAGAGGCAACAATAAAAAATGGGGTAATAATCAAAACTAGGCCTTATCCATGGACCATAAGCTCTTAAATTGAATACCTCCTTAGCAGCTGGACAGGAATTTCCACACTTAGATTGCTTACTGGGGGACAGTCATAATATAGTAATATAACTTGTTAAAAAAAAAGAATGATATACCAGTCATAAAGACCTCTTCTAAAGACTTCTTCTAATCTATTCAATTCAATTCTATTCTTTGCCTGGATTTAATGTTAAAAATAAAACCAAAAGAAAATACCCACCAGATACTGCAAAGTCCCTACAAATGATGTGCAGAGACTGCTCTGGTCTAGCTCCTTGGCATAGCCCAAGTCAATGATCTTATGAATTAACTAAAAGAGAAAAGATGGGAGAAATCTTAAATCCAAAAATCAATTCAGATGGCATTTATACAGCAAAAATAAATTAATCAAAACAGATCTCCTAATACTTGAATTCAAGCTCAAATACATGCACACACACACAAACACACACACACATACACACAAACACACAAACACACAGAGAAACACACACGCACACACACACAGACACACACAAACCCTTTTCTCTCCCTGTTGGAGCACAATGTTCTCTGGTTTGAGATCTCTGTGAATTATCCTCTTCATGTGAAGGTATTTGAGGGCAGAGGCTGAAAAGAAATATCAAACAGGTCATTTAACAGGCATTCCCATATACTCACGCACAAACTGATTTAAATAAGGGATGAACAACATTTAGAGACTGGTAAAAAAAAGGTGAAACTGTGATATGGAAAGAAAGTAGACCCTTAGTTTGAAAAGGGTGGCTCTTGGAGCATATGGTAGGGGCAAGGACAGGGACAATGAATGAAATACAAAACACTCCTGGTTGGAAGTGCTGAGGTTTTTCTGACAATTAAGCTAAACACTTTTTACATTTGCTTCCAGGCTGCAGCTCATAGAGGTATTAATGATGTTAGTGGTTCTAACTGAGTTGAGTGTTAGTGGTGCTCATAACACTAACAGTGCTATAAACACCATGCCAATCCAGATTGGGTAATGTATAAATGTACAAAGTGGAGTACGTAAGAGTAGCCCTAACCACCGGTGTGATGAAGAGCTTTGAAATACTGGCCTCCTGAATGTATTTCTACATGCTCCAATAAGGAGAATAGCCTGCCCCAGGAAAAACTGCTGTCATGGAAGTCAGCAGTCATCATCAGTTACATGGATGCTGGACTGACAGAAGCTAGGCCTTCTGTTTACTACATATAAAGCTAATATAAAGCTGCTTTGAGTACTCACCTGGTCCTAATTGATTGTATAGCATGCCAATTTATTTCACACTTTTGTTAAAAAATCGTGTTTTAATCATGTAATAATGTATATGGCAAGGGTAGACCTTTGTAATTTTTGTAGTTTGTATGTTTTTTAATAAAGGTAGGGCTATGCCCTACATGCTCATTTATGATAGCCAGCTCTGATTATTACACTGATCACTGGACAGTGGACAGTTTTATTGTCAGTACCAGTATGTTACTGATCAGCAGTTTCTTTATGTGTATTTGTCTTTCTGTCTGTATACCCACATATGTCTCGCAGCAGGATCAGAACAGAGCCTTCTCTCATCCCACAGCAGTTATCGAGAAGGTTGAGATACTGCACATGCATAAAAAAGGTTACACTGGAAGACACTTAAAGGCATACATATTGCATTATACACTTCACATTAATCCACCTTGCGAAGGTCTCCTCCTTGGCAGTACTCCATGGCCAGCAGAGGCAGGTCATTTGTGGCTAATTTCTGCAACTCCTCAGGGACCTCTCTTGCTGCTACCACATTTACATGATTCAACCTATGAATAATGTCAATTAATTGGTAATAGGTATTTCATCCATAACTAATAATACAGTCATAATACAGGCTTGGTAACCTAAGATTGTCAGTTGCATATATTAAACCATGTATTAGTAAATGTGTAACCAATGTGGTCTGGCCCTGACTTGCCTTAAAATGGGAACAAAAATATCACAAATGAAATTAAAGATTAACAGATACCAGACTGGCCTTACATTTGAAAATATACAGCAAAAATAAACCATATCAGATTGGTTCATTTAACACACTAAGATTATCATACAAATATAAAACAACCATTTTGGTGTTGGCCACCAATTTGGCATGCCAAATTTATCATCTGTTTAAATTTTCATTAAGAAACAAATAAAAATAATAGCTGGATTTAAAAAAGGTACCACATTTGGGATAACCTTAACTCAGGACTGATACTAATGTTGCTACAGTTATTATAACACCCTGCTGTACATCCAAGGCCTACATGCATCATAGCCACAGGTAAGCCAAAACTCCCTTTTTCAATGTCACTCACAGTATCCACAGAGGTTTTGAATGTTCTTCACTGACAAGGAAAGGTGTTTTATTGGAAAATATCCTTCAGGGTTTTTATAGTTAAAAACTATAGTTATAGACTTTTCAGGTGTTTTTGCTGAGGAAAGAAACATCACTGTGTGTGTGTGTGTGTGTGTGTGTGGGTGTTTGCATGTGCGGAAAAATATTTGGATTTAAATTGTCCATTTATGTGCTGTGGTTATACTGGTGCTTGTATTTCTGTGCATGTGGGTGTACTTTAAATCTGGATTTAAATCAATTCTGTGGGCAAACAGCTATAAATTGTTACTTATGTAACAAACAAACCACTGTATGATCTTTTCAAAACATACAAAAGAACCAAATGACACAGGTGCTATATCAAAGATATAGTTTAAATCCATTTTGTTTTCTTCCATGATTGGTCAGAAAACAAAATACTGAGCCTAATAAAATACTGAATATGGTGGTTTTCAACATTCACAACAAGCTTTTTTGGGTGTTTTCATCTGTGGTATTACTTGTAAATAAGATCCTCTCAATTTTACCCCGTTCCCTCTGCTTCTAAATCACATATGTAACTGAAAAACAAATTAAGTTTTAAATGAGTTCACAAAAGTTAATTTAAGGATGTTTATATATTCAAGATAAATAAAGAAACATATGATTATATGTTGGCAAAAACAACATTGACATTTCAAAGATATATTTATATTGCCCAACAATAGGTTGCAAACTAAAATAATTACAGCTGTAAATTATTGATAAATGTATTCAAAACACCTTTTGTTAGTCAGGTAACACCATTAATGTCCTATTTGAGAGAATATTCTTGCACACATATACATGAAGACACAAATATTCTCACCGTTTCATAATCTGGATCTCCAAACACCATCTTTCCTTATTCTTAGCACTAAGTTCTTGACGACACTGCTTTATAGCAATCTGTTCACAAGTGTCCTGCACAAACACACATACAGAAGCAAGGAGAATCAAAGAGAAATATACACCAACCATATAAAAGATTTATAGGCCATGAACATGAGTTGAACAATGACCAGTTTGCATGCTCAGAGAACATGCAGGCTATAAGCAGGCAACACAGAAAGCCAACATATATGTGGCCCACATATGTGGTTTCTTTCAGTATGCTGTTAATTATATTACATTTATCTTCATAAGTTTATTTTAAGCTTAATAATACAATAATAATTCAACTTATTATTGTTATTATTATTATTATTATTATTATTATTATTATTATTATTATTATTATTATTAACAACAACAACAGCAACAAACGACCTTAAATGTAAATGTAAATAGTACCCAGTGGTTACAGGCAGCTCTACAGTGCATAATTATCTAGTATTTACAGCCCAAGTGCAAACTCCATTTACAGCATTTGGCAGATGCTTCGGATAAGACTCTAAGTCTTATATTTTAAACAGTTGAGCAACTGAGGGTTAAGGGCCTTGCTTTGGCAGATCGGTGGACCAAGGATTTAAACTCGCAACCTTCCTATCAGCAGACCAATACCTTAACCACTAGGAAACCACATCCCAAATACTGTTTGCCACATACTTTTTAGTATTGTCAGTTCCCCTGCATACCAAGACTTTCGTTGTTCATTATCCTGTTTCTCTGTATTTTGGATTATGGTTTTGTCTCTCTGGTTTGTATTTGTTTGCTGTCAGACTGTCTTTTGGTTTGGCTGAAATTACATGTGGATTGTTTGTCCTGGATTTTGAAATCTGAATTTGTTTAATAAACCCACCTGCAGTAGTGGATCCATTACAATTTCAAATAAATACCACAATAAATAAGGTGAGTAATTTTTAAAATGTTAAACCCGGGGTTAGATTTATGTTTTCACATTTTCATTTGCACACTAAGAGCTACACTATTTTATTGGATGAGGCAGAGCAAGGCAAGCACAAAAAAGGAGAGCAGTGAACCACAGAGGAGTGTCATTGGTGACTCATGATCACTCATGATGCACAAGCATCAATTACGTGAGTCAATATGTTTTTTTATGTCCTATATAATCTATAGTCTAATGCTTATCATCTTGCATGCACACATTAAAGGTTTGCTGTGTTCAATTTTTCTTTGGACTAGAAAATACCTAGGTTGTCTTCCTGCATACAATAAACTCTGTAGCGTCTCCAGGTCGGATCATTTGCTCCTGAAGTTTGTCAATATTCTTCTCAAAAACCCATTTAATGATTCCCA
>JAOTRN010000035.1:7547147-7563846 GCA_028566695.1 Bagroides melapterus
CACGGTGTATTCAAACTTGATTTAAACTTGTCCTATTGGTCTCTCTTTTGTTTTCTTATCTTTTCTCTCTCTCTCTCCCCTCCTCTCTCTCTCTCTCTCTCCCTATAGGTCTTAATGTGTTTATGTATGTTTGTCATAGTTAGTGTTTTGTTTTCGATGCTTATTAAACGCATTATATTCACAAGTGGTTGTCTCTGTGCCTTGCTCACAATTTCGGAGTCCCTTAACATAGATTTCATTACCGTGCTTGATAACAGTTAATACTTTTAAAATAGCGATTCTTCCCTAGCCAGGAAGATCCTGGAATTAATAAATAATTATATTGCCCTTTTCGTTGGATGGACAGGTCAAATAATTGTGTTGTTGATTCCACGGCAGTTAGTTCAAAAAACCCCATGTTAATATCTTAAGATAATTATAACCAGTTATAATTATACTTAAATATTTAAATTTTGAGCTAACTTCGCTACATAGTATTTATGGTGGAGAATGCAAAATTAATTCGCACTCTGTATCTTGAGCCAATTTCGTTACATTTATTGGTGGAGAATGAAATAGATGTTCGAACCCTGTACTTTGAGCTTAAATTCACTACCAAAGGGGCCATAGATCATGTTCCCCTCCCAGGTCGGGACTCCGGCTTTTACAGCCGATATTTTGTTGTGCCCAAGAAAGACAGGGGGGCTGCGTCCGATTTTGGACCTGCATGCCCTGAACTGTACATTGAAGACGTATAAGTTCAAGATGCTCACGCTCAGGGCTATTGCATCTCAGATCAGGTCTGAGGACTGGTTTGTGACGATAGACCTCAAAGATGCAGGCATGTCTGTCTCCCGCTCATGTGGCCTCCATCCTGTCAGCGGTGAAAGCTATTCGGCTAGCAGGGCAGGTCATGGCAGCAGCTGCCAACGTTATTCCTTTGGGCCTGCTTCACATGAGGCCATTCCAGCTCTGACTCAGGGGTGCGGGCTTTCATCCTCGCAGACATCCCCACAAGTCTATAAGGGTTAACAACTCTAGGGGTGTGTCACCATCACCTGACTCTTTCGATGTACGCCTCACTTTTGGGCTGGGGCACGACCTTCCACCTGCAGGTGGTGGAGCGCATTTGGCAGATTTTCGACTGGGTGGAAGTGGATCTGTTTGCCTCCGAGGAGTCGACCCACTGTCCGCTATGGTTCTCTCTCCATTATCCAGCCCCTCTGGGCTTCGATGTTCTGGTACAGACGTGGCTGAGGCTCCGTCTGTAGGCCTTTCCCCCAGAAGCTCTGCTCCCACAAGTCCTAGACAGAGTGTGCCACAACAGAGTCAGCCTTCTCTTAGTGGGTCCTCGTTGGCCCGCTCGAGTCTGGTTTGCAGACTTAGTCTCCCTCCTAGACGGCACTCCTTGGGAGGTTCCTGTCAGGAAGGATCTCCTCTCTCAGGTGCAGGGGGCAATCCTACACCCCCACCATGAGATGTGGAAGCTCTGGGCCTGGCCCCTGAGGGGTGCCAGTTCCTAGAGGCTGGCCTCTCATCGGCAGTATCAGAGACTCTGCTGAATGCTAGGGCTCCCTCCACCAGGAAGCTTTATGCTTTGAAGTGGATGCTTTTCCGTCTCTGATGGAATGAGCACTTTTCTCTGGGCTTGTCCCCATCAACTCTGAAGGTGTACGTGGCCGCCATTGCTGCGAACCACGAACCTGTCCTCGGGGCCTCCTTGGGGAGGCATCCACTGGTCTCTCGCTTTCTGTGCGGCGTCAGACAGCTGAGGCCTTCCTGCAGGCTGTGCCTAACTTCCAGGGACCTCTCTGTGGTCCTGGAGGGGCTGTTGGAAGCCCCGTTTGAGCCCATGGAGAAGTTTCTGACCCTGAAAATGTCTCTGCTCTTAGCCCTGTCATCGCCCCGCCTGCCTAGAATTTGCCCCTGGCATGTCCAAGGCTATCCTGCACCCCAGGGTGGGATATGTCCCCAAGGTGTCCAGGATGGCGGGCTGCCCCATCATCCTGCAGGCCTACTGTCCTCCGCCACATGAGTCCGCAGAGCAGGAGAGGCTGCGAACAGGGATGGGGGTAAGACGGTCTCCAAACAGTACATGGCACACTGGTTGGTGGACGCCATTACTCAGGCCTATGAGACACCCGGTGTTGCTTCGCCTCTAGGCATCAGTGCTCACTCTACTAGGGGTATCTCCTTATCCAGTGCCCTACCCAGGGGTGTTTCCCCCGTGAGGATATTTGTGCTGTGGTTGGCTGATCCTCTCCGCACACATTTATCAGGTTTTACACCCTGGATCTGGACCCCACCTCGGGGTCCCAGGTCCTGCAGGACATTTGATGTTCTGTGCCAAGTCTGTCCGTGCTCTCTCACAGCCTCTGGCACAGTCATCCGCCAGTGCGTGGTGGTGTGGGTATTGATGTTCCCATAGTGGCAACTCGATGCAGCTTCGAGTTCCCTCAAAAGGGAACTACACTAGGTTACGTATGTAAGCCGGTTCCCTGAGAAGGGAACGAGCTGCTGCGTTGCTGGCCACACCCCGGGCATCCAATCTCACTCCCTTCAGAAAAAATAGATGCTGGACCAATGTGACGTAAATGCCTTTTTATGAACTTAGTGGCACGTAATTATCCTAATTGTTGCCACCTGTTCTTTCCGAGCCTTTAAATTGGCGTGTGTGCACACAGAGCTTCAGACACAACTTCCTCAAAGAAGCATTCCCATAACGTCAACTCAACGCAGCATCTCGTTCCTTTCTCAGGGAACTGGGTTACATACGTAACCTGGTGTAGTTTTCTCAAGTGTACAAATAGTAGCCTACTTACCAAACTCCCGTAAAATTAACGAATTCAAAGCAACCACAATCCTCTAGAACAGGGGTGTCAAACTCAGTTCCTGGAGGGCCAGAGCCCTGCAGGGTTTAGATGCAACCCTAATTAAATACACCTGATACAACTAATCAAGTCCTTCAGGCTTAATTGAAAACTGCATAGTGTGTGTGTTGGAGCAGGGTTGAAACTAAACTCCTCAGGGCTCTGGCCCTCCAGGAACTGAGTTTGACACCCCTGCTCTAGAAATTCAAAAACAAAAATTGTCAAGACATTATGTTCATAAGAAATTATATGTAACAAAATTATTCTTAAATTAATGAAATGAAATATTTTAAATTAAATATTCAGATTTAAGAATGAACCCTCACATTTGTCACAACCAGCTCAAAGCCGTAACAAATGAAAGGAGCATATGCGGTTGATAAGATTGCAACAAAAGATTTATTTGCAGAATAAAGGGAAAATATTTGAAACAAAGGAATAACGAAAAAAAACATTCCAAAACTTAAAATGTCAGGAGCGAAAAAACAGCCTCTCCTCCAACAAAGCCAAAGCTTTGTTATATAGGGAAGAACAGGTGGTCATCGTTCTCTTGATAAGTCTCCTAGCCACACCCCCTGGCTGGCCATAGCAGGAAGAGCGAATGACTCATCACAGGTGTTACTGATGGTGTTCTGACAGAATCCCCTGTTCCTGGTGTGCTTTTCCTGTGGTGCCCATGAGGTCTTGGAGCTGCTTGTTCTGGGTGAGTTTGATGAAATTATGTGATAAGTGAAGGATCCACTATGTCATTTACTGTATATTTACCCAAGATCTTTCCTCTTGGCTGTACCCCTCCTAGTCTTCCAGGTACTGCAGCCAGCACCTGTGTCTCCAAGAATCAATGATGGATCTAAACAAAGAGGCTTGTGTCCCATCAACCTCAATGGTTGGAGGAGGCAGTAGAAGGTCGGTGCTGTTGACATTTGGATTTGTAGAGGGGCTTTCATATGGAGGAAGTGGGCATGGGAGTTTGTGGGGAAGCTTGAGGCAATGGTTGATACAATGGGGCAACCAGCAGGTGAGTTCCTTATTCGACCATGATATTCGAGGGTTGTGATCATGGAGCCATGGGAAACCCAGAATGACTTGGTTAGCACGTGATTAGGTGACGAACAGGGCTAAGTCCTTGGCATGTAAAAAGTACAATTTGTAGGGTGATAAAGCTATTCCTGATGGGTTGACAGACCACTGTAATTCTCAGGGGAACGGGGCAATGAATGACTGGGAGTTGTAACTCCTCCACTAGATGGCAGTGGATTAGGCTGACAGCAGATCCTGAATCTATTATGGCTGAGACATGACCGACAGAATCACCATACTGAATAAGTGAATGTATTTGCAGGGTAAGTTTATAGGAGTTTGAGCTGCATGGTCCTCCACATCACTTCCCCTGTCTGGGTACCCAAACACTTCACAGATTTTTTTTTCTGTGAAATGAGTGTATGAGGAATGTTCCAGAGCATCCGCATCCCAGGTCAGAGCAGCCCAGTCCAGCACGCTCCCCCTAAGGAGGATCACGAGAAATGCACACTTGGTGGTGTCATCATTGTAGGTATCTGGCTGCTGTTTAAAAAAATGCCTCACACTGGCGGAGGAATCCCTTGCCGTGATCATCTGAGCCATTGAATATTTCTGGCAAAGTCATGCTTAGTGTCTGACCTGGGCAGATGAGTGTTGTGCAGTGCTCAATGAAGGTTAGTATCGGTGTTTTGAAGAGTGCAGTGAGCTGTCATTGGTAAGCTGCCAGCAGCTCTCCTTAGTGAGCTACCAAAGCTTGGAGCTTTGCTAAATCCGCTTGATTAACTGGTGGTGAAATATCCTGTAAAGAGGATGTGGCACAGTCCATGTGCAGAGAGAACACGGCAATTAATAAATCCAAGGGCAAACACTACAAAAGAATGGACAAACATATAAATGTAGGAAAACAGGCAGCAAGTCGGTAAACCAATACACCAAGTAGCGAGGCTAATGTAAGAAACTACAGATTGTTGTACCCACATTCCGTTCCAAGATACACGGCAGAAATAGCCCATTACCTAAAAGGCATAAGTATCATAAGGTAATATGTTTATAACTCTAAAGGAATAAAACTTGATCAATTGTTAGTATGGGAGTGGCAGCAGAACATCAGAGACCATCACTAAACAAAGGGTATACGTGACCATGATTAGCATTTAAAGTGACCATTTGGGTGACAACATCAGCTGTAACAATATCAAGCCAAGGTGTACGTGACCATGATTAACATTTGAAGACATCTGACTAGACAACAGTGTGTGACCCAGCCATTTGGGAAACACATTGTTCTTACTGGCAAAGTCATACACATTTCAAGAGGAATCTCATTTAAACTACAAAGAGGAAAAACAGTATAAAATGCTTGTGCAGGACTTGTCCTGCGTTCTTCTTGACTCCGTTGAACCCAAAGTACTTTATGTATTTTGTCACTGATATGCTGGATTAAACTTCTTCTTCATCATCAAGATCTTTGCCCTCATCGTTTTTTTATTTCTTACACTAACGAAACCGAAAAGGGCTAAGCTAACGGAGTGGTAAATCCAAAAAAACAGAACAAAGGGTCAGAGCCTTAAGTGCACATAAGAAAAAAGTTTACAATATGGAAAATAACATTGTTTCATGGTATTAGATTTGAGTAAAATCGAGTATATATGTTGTCAGCGCAATATGCATACAGTGTTGCAGGTGCTAGGCTGTGAGTTATGTGTGATTACTCGCTTTAATGCCATTATATGTGAGAATGATGTACAAAAGTTCTCATCTGTCATCATCCTGTCAGTCATCACGATATATACACTGCTCCTAGATCTTGATGAATGATCTCTGAAAATCTTTATTCGTTATATAGTGGATTAGTATGAGAACAAAATAATCTAAGAATAATCAATGGAAATCAAAATCATTATCCCATGGAGGTCTAGATTCAGAATCAGATCATGCACTCCCTACAACGTCTGGACATGCTCCTGATCAGACGACAGATATTCTCCTGAGGGATCTCCACCCAGACCTGGATCAGGGCATTAGTCCCGGACAATCTGTGGTGCGACGTGGCGTTGTGGATATGAAATGATATTATATGAATTCAAGTCTGTGCCTCTGTCAATGCCTTTGTTATACAGCAACTGCTGCCACATGAGGCCTAGCATTGTCATTGACATTTTAGAAAGAAAGAATTTTACTTCATTAACTTCTAATTAAATCTTTATTACATGCATTATAATCATGCATTTTCACATTTAGTGAAGCATGAATGATTTTGACTTTATTACTTTAAATTGTTTTGTTCAGTGCCAGCAATGAGTCATTTTGCTTAGAGAGTCTGTTATGTATGTAGTCATCCTGCAGGAAAGACAGGATGTACTGTATACAGTATTACTAAATGATGTGGTGTCATAACATGGATCACTTGTTTTAAAATCATGTTCAGTGTAAAATTCTCAAACACATTGTGTGCTAAACACTAAGCACTAAGGTATTAGCCCACGGTGTTGAAGCAGATCTGAGTGCAGGGTTGATCTTGACTCAAAACAGAATGCTCATCTTTATCTGTATTAAAAGCAGCCCATCATTAATTAAAATGATCATGCTATTACAACTGTAGCTATTTTTATTTACCCAATAATACTGTAAGTGAGAACAGAAATACTGTAAAAGAAAAACATATTTAGGATATAAAATGTCCATTATATTTATTGCATTAAATTGGCTGCATTTTGGGGGGTACTTTTAATTATTATCTTTACTCATTTACTTTTATTTGTTACCTTTAACCTGGAAAAATGCAGAGAAGCACACAGATGTGACGGCTTTATTATAGTGGCAGGTATGACAATACAAATGACTGTAGCGTTAGTTTCACAATAGTGACATTATAGAAAAAAGTCATAAGAGTTATATATCACATGTACTATGAGAGAATCATTCTGCAACCTTGTGAGGGCTTGATTTTGAGAGGCACCTCCAGAACCCAGTGTTTATAAAGAGGAGCTGAATAATGCTCAGGGTAATTAGGAGATTTTTACTCACCACACATCACTGAAATGTATGCAAAACTCTATATTTGCAAGTTGATTGAGATTATAAAAGTCAGGCTGGGAAAATGAGGGAGTGCTATTAATCTGTTTAAAAGAACCAAAAATAAAACTGTGTTTTTTTTTAATCCAATTGGGTTGCCTTAGCTCAGTGGTTATATTTCAATAGCTGAACAAGGGTGAATTAAAATGACAGCCGCTACTGCGATGATCAAATAAGACCCTCAGTTACAGTCCTTAGTTATAAGGAGGTTACCGGTTAACTTCAGAAGATCAACACAATAACATTTTAATCATTAGTCATGTGTTTAACTTTATTATTTACATATACATGTAGTTAAAATACATAAAATTATATTATATGTCTGACAAATTAAGTTACATTCTACTTATATAAAACAAATAATTAATTACTAGTAACAATTAATAATAAGGTTTTTAAACAAAGGAAATCATGAAGAAGCATTATCTTTCTTATTTCATTACATTATCATTTTATATTCAGTTCTCTGCGAAATATGAATGCTAGCACTCTGTTCTTACTATGCATAGACACACTGTAAGATGTGTAACATAACCACACTAAGCACACCATGAAAGCAAGAGCATTTTAATTATTTATCACATATAATGCAATTTTGTCTCCACTTGACATTGTATAGTTACATATTGTGTAGTTGTATTTAGAAAAACTAATTCTAACAGAATGGTTTTTAAAGTAGTGCCATTTTTCCATAATCAGTAAGCAGTTACAATTAATGTTTTTAGACATTAGCCCTGGATATGATTTAACAACTATTTGGTTTTCCCTGTGTTTGTCCATGTGTTGCGCTAGATGTTTGAGTCTTTTTTTATTCTCTAATACCTATTCCTGGTTATAGTTAAAATATCCCAATTTCTTGGAAGAAAAGTTGCAATAAATACAACAAAAACTCTCAGTCTCAGTGATTCTCAAACCAAGTTTTGGGGAAGCCATTGTTGGAAAAATGTTGATTTTGTTTTGTGCTTCAATAAACAAGACACATCCAATAATTGATTTTTTTTTTTTTTTTAAGAAAAACTAACCAATTAAAGCATGTTTCTCCCTTTATCCAAAAAATTAAAATGAACAGGACCGTACAGGGTACAATCAGTGCTTTGGGGCAGTGTGTGTAACAGTCTTACTTTCTGGTACTTTCATACATCCTAAACAAGAATATTCATCTAAAAAGAGGTTATACCAGTGAAGAAACTCTTTCCAGAAGCTCTTCTTGCCATAGATCAGCACAAATCCACTAACTGTTGTGTAAATTGTGGTAAAAAGAATCGATAAGCCCATTGTGTTTTCCTTTCGCAAGACTACTGTGGACTGAGTGAAAAGATCTACAACAAGAAAACAAAGGAACACCACCACCAAGGTAAGGTTCATCCTGATCACCCTCATCTGAGTACCTAGCTTGGGAGCATGGGTACCATTGGTGCTTTCCTTCATGTGGCGTAGATGGATAGATAGATGATATGAGATGGAGATACTGCATTTGATCATCAGTATACCTGGAACAATGTCTGCACTGACTACAAGATAAATAAAGTAGCCAAATCCCACAGCCCCATCAGGTATGATTAAGCCACATTCCATAATTCCAGCACTGCTGTTGTAAAATGTCACAGTAGTTAAAAGTGGCAGACAATTGGTAAAGCCACACAAAAAAATTACAATCACCACAGTGAGAACATGCTTTAGAATAGCCTCCTGAATGCGTGTGTAGCAGTGGATAGGCTTGATCACAAGTTTGGTGCTGTAAAAGAAGGTAAGGAAAGCAGTGGTCCACATTATTGAGAACTTCAAGGAGAAAACTAACACCAATAGAATGGCTTCCACAGTGTCATACATACAATTTATGTCCACTTGAACCATTGTCATCCACAAGTATGAGACAACTTGATGACTGATACTAGCCATGGATATACCAGTCATTATAGTGTCACCAGGGCATAAATGTAAGTGGTTCTTTCTGCAGTTTCGCTGATTCACCAGTAAGATATAGATATTGAAAAAGATTGTAAGAATTGCTAGAAATCCAGTTAAGAGCCAGATTCCAATCTGGTCAAAAGTACTCAGCATGATTGATGATGTCTGTGTAGGCACCTGTTGCATAAGGAAGATACATTTATAATTTTATTGTTTTTTTTTTTTTTGTTAATTAAAAAGAATGTGATCAGTGAGAAAATATTGTTAAAATAGCAATTCACATGGAATACATTTATTCGTATGCAAAATTCCCTTAAAATGAAAAATATTACATTACCTCACGGACTTCCTCTTGGATGTTGGAGAAGGAAAATTAAAAGTAATATATTATTCCCTTTGTTTGGACATACAATAATGCGAATCATTCTGAAGCTTTGTATTATGTTCTGAAATGTAGACAGGCACATAATGGTCTTACATTTATACTTAGGATGACTAATCTCTAGTAATTTTAATATTCTGTGGTTAAATGATACATTTGCATTATCAGCCAACTTAACCGCCTCCAGATTTTGTGGTGAGGAAATTCACCACACCTGTGGTATGGAAATGCCTGCATTTGGGACATCTTCACATAGCACACTGACTTACATTCAAGATATGACATACAGTAGATATATTTTTTAAACACTCATTTTTTTTGTGGTACATAAAATTGTCATTATGCCTAAATTACTTTGTTTAGTTCCTTATTTCCATACAATTCAATTACTTAAGTAATTGAAGTAGTAGTTCAACAACACAAAATGGCTTATAAAAGATGCTTTCCTCTGTAATATGTTTTCAAGTATGTTGATATTAAGTAAGTTGAACATATTGCATATAAATGGTAAGTGTAGAATTTTACTTTCATACAACAGTCCTGAATCCTGATTTTGAAATTATTTGGATATACCCAAAATAAATGAAAGTCAAATTTGAGGTTGTACCACTGCTTTGCTTGCCCTGTATGTTACCTCTCTTAAATAGTCCTGGGTGATTTTATTAGACTTAATATCCAATTAGAACATTGCCAATCCCTAAAGATGAATTTTCTCTAAACCACATTCTCTACATTTAAACATTCATATTTGTTCATTACAAATCAATTGTATCAAATATAACAATTCAATTATAAGTATATTTTAAGTACAAAGTACATGTAATAAAAAATATTACATAATTAAAACCCCAAATGTATTAGAGAAAAAAAAAAAGATTTGTAATCTGAAAAATTAGATCTCTGCAGTGGCGGCAAACTTAAATAAGGCACAGATAACTAGACACATTTGGGACAGGTGTGCAAGGAAGGGGAGGAACAAAGACAAAGGCGGGGCAGACATGTGATCAAAACAAAACAACAACAAAAACACATGGCACGGGACAGGAACAGACTGCACGCCCCCCCAAGGTCCCAAAAGGTCCATGATCATGACAGTGTGTAGATATGCACCTCATCTTGAGCTCACATACCATTCATCTTATGAAAATATATTAATATGTGAGATACATGTCTCCTGGTATGTGGAACAGGGAGAAAAACATTGACGACTTCAGAGACTCCCAACATGGTGGATGTCCTGTGATGGATGTAATGGCCATCGTAATGGCTTTTTCCACACTGACATGGAAGTTGGGCCTCTATGGTATTGGGCTGGCCTGTCCTCATGCTAAGACACCCTTCTGCCTCAGGGTGAAAACTCAAGCCTAAATTTTACCCAAACATTCTTACACCCTTCTTTGACCCACTATGTCACTCTCCAACAGGATTATGTAAGGAACCGGTACAGGGAAGCAGACCCAAATGCAGGGATAACATCCAGCATGATTTATTAGAACAAAACTCAAAAAGCCACGGCAGACAGGACAAAGAACCGACAACGAATGACGAGAAAACCGCACTGACAACGCAGCACGGCAAAGTTAAATAAGGCACAGATAACTAGACACATTAGGGACAGGTGTGCAAGGAGGGGGAGGAACAAAGACAAGGGCGGGGAAGACACGTGATCAAAACAAACAACAACAAAAACACATGGCACGGGACAGGAACAGCCTGCACACCCCCCCAAGGTCCCAAAAGGTCCATGATCCTGACAGAACCACCCCTCAAAGCGCAGCTCCCGAAGCGCCAATCCGGTCCGGCCCCAAAGTCCAACGGAGCGAGGATCACGGCAAGGCAGGTGGGTGAAGCGAGGATCACGACGAGGCAGGCGGGGCGGCGAGGATCATGGTGAAGCAGTCGGGGGGAGCGAGGATCACGGTGAGGCAGGCGGGGGGAGTGGAGTGACGTCTGCAGCCGAACAGGAGGGCCGAGCGACGTCCGCAGCTGAACAGGAGGGCCGAGCGACGTCCGCAGCCAGACTGGAGGGCCGAGAAGGGAGGGCGGGAGGGAAAAGAATGGACTCGGGTCAGCAGCATCCTCCGCGCACAAGAGGTGTGGCGGCGTCCCCCATGGAAAAACAGGAGGTGGGGCGGTGCCCCCCACGGGAACAGGTGCGGAGTGATGCAGCATAGTCCGAGGGAGAGAGAAAAAAAAACCTCCAAAAGGACACTGGAATAACCAGGGCACCCAACCCACTAGTCCTGGCTGGATGTTATCCTGCTGGGTCTGAGAGTGGTGGTTTTCTTCTGTCAGGACCCGGTTGGCAGACAAACAGACCCAAACGCAGGGATAACATCCAGCACGATTTATTAAACAAAAACTTGATAACCCACGATGACACAACAACAAACAGACAGGGGAATATAAGAAAACCATGCCGACAACGCAGCGCAGCAGACTTAAATAAGACACACATAACAAGACACATTAGGAACAGGTGTGCAAGGAAGGGGAGGAACAAAGACAAGGGCGGGGCAGACACATGATCACAACACAAAACAACAACAAACACACATGGCACAAGACAGGAACAGCCACCGCGCCCCTCAAAGTCCATGATCCTGACATGTGGAGGTCTCCAATTTTGTCCAGAAAGGGCCGGTGTGGGTGCAGGTTTTCAATCCAGTATATTGAAAGCCAACATCAACTAATTAAACAATTGGATTATCCATTTTGAGAATCCAGACGACCCACTGGGTACTCGACTCAGTGGGAGTCAATCAGTGTGTAATAGGACCCACTCATAAAGCAGGTCACACTTTAGACTTAATATTATCTTTCGGGGTAAGTATAAGAAATATAGTGACAATGTGAAGTTATATCAGATCACAATCTTATTTCATTTAAAGTCTGTCACAGTAATAACGTACACACAGTGCCGTGCTACCACTTTAAACGTACAATCACATCTACAACCACCCAGAGCTTCATCAGCTATCTCCCAGAATTATCCACTACACTCGTTCCCTGGTATATTGAACATACTCGCTCTTTAAAACTAAGCATTTGAAAACTAGAGCATAAATGGCACCAAATTACAGTGTTAGTATTTAAAATAGATTGGAAGGACAGCGTCTTGATCTATAAAAAAGCTCTTTGTGTAGCTAGATCAGCGTATCTCTCCACACCTCTAGAAAATAATAAAAATAATCCTGGATGTTTATTTAACACCATAGCAAAATTAACCAGGAATAAGACCACTACAGAAATCTCCACAATAACAGCATGCAGTAGTGATAACTTCATGAACTTTTTTGATAATAAAATTGCAAACATTAGGCAGAAAATTCAGGCCTTGTAACCAGACTATTCAACTGATTCTGAGGAGAATCTAATTACATCAGATCAGAATTTAGAAGATTTTACTCCTCTGGAAGAGAATGATTTAATTTCACTCATCTCTTCTGCAAAATCAACTTCTTTATTAGAACCTGTTCCAACACACCTTCTTAAGCAGATACCAGCAGTAACAGAACCCCTGTTGAAAATAGTTAAGGGGGATGCTATTGAGCTCGTAATGGAGTAGGAAGTAGTTTAAGAGGCTCCGGTGGATTGTTGTTAAATTTGTTATTAATTAGCGCTTTCCAGCTTTATTTTCATTTCTACTCTTCCCGTTAACAGGTGGTAAGAACACCAAAACCCGTAGCACAACACAGTCACAACTGATGCCTAATCCATAGGTTATGTCCTCACCTTCGTGTGATTCGCCGCCCTGCGCTGACCCCATAGTCCACCAGGCAGTCTCTGTAATTGACACTGGTGCGCTGAAGCTTGAGATACTGACCTCTTTGAGGAACGAAATTGCAGATATCTTTAAGGTGGAACTACGTGCTGTATTAGGGGATGACTTGTCTACGATAAAATCTGAACTACAGGCTGTGAAGACACAACTAGCCAACGATAAGGCCGCCACTGATGCCGGGTATCTGTATTAAAGGGTACCATAAGTGAAATGGAGCGCTCGCTCTCTGGCTGTACCGATGACATTACTGCAATGCAAAATAAAATTCAACATCTAACTGCCAATTTAATTAAACTGAAGAATAAACGTGAGGATTTGGAAGCCAGATCATGGCGCAATAATATTAGGATAATCGGTGTTCCTTAGGGCCCTAACAACTGCACTACCTCCAGCATCGCTGTGCTTCTTAAAGAGGTACTCAGCCTGAAGAAGAAGCCAATTTTGGACAGGTCTCTTCGCACTCTGTAGCCGGTTCCAAAGCCCGGTGAACGTCCAATGTTCTGTGGCACGCCAGAGAGTTAAAGTAAATTAAATTTGGGGAGTTGAGCATCTCAGTCTTTCCCGACCATACTGTAGCAAATACCAAATAGCAAAAGCCCGGGCTTCCTTTAGTGTTTTCCGAGGACAACTCTTTGGTATTGAAGGTGTGCGCTATGGTCTGTTTTACCCAGCCCAGCTACAGATCACCTACAATGGTACAGGAAAAGATTTTCTTTCTGCCAACGAAGCCAAAGACTACATTAAAACTATTCGGACTGCGTGAAGTGGATATGTAGTGTTTTGAATAGTTTTTATATACTTTGATTATAATTCTGGTTTGTTGTTGAATAGTTTATTCCATTTTCTAACAAAATGTGTCATCTGTTTACATTTTCTGAGACTGCTTCTGGCTGTGACAGTTTCTAGTGTAGTAAAGTTTGTGTTTGTGCCTTGATATATGGCACTCCAGCTTATAGGTTGCCCTGGGAACCAAAGATTTAATTTACGCCAAATGTGTATTGGTTATTTTATACGTTCGGTCAGAGCGGGGTGGTCCTAGAAACATTCATCTTCAGGGTTTTTTTTTTTTTTTAATTATTTATTTATCTATACACTCCTGTAAGCTTGGGATGGGAGGACTTAAATAATTTACATTTGCGCATAGTTTTGTTCTACTTAATCTGTCTGAGCCTTATTGTTTTCTTTTTTTCTTTCCTTTTACGTTTGGCTCACTCTCCGAGTCGTGGTCACAGTTACTTTGAGAGCGACATTTGTTTGAGATTATGTTGCTGTCTCCTAGGGTTGGGGACTTTGTGTCTGTGTGCATGTGTGTGTGTGTGTGTGCATGCTTGTATGTTTGGGAGGGTACTTGATCTGCCTAATTTTCAAATATACTACTGGGCTGCACACATTCAAAAATTTAATTTTTGGATATATTCTTCTGAATCACCCTGGTGCAGATTAGAGTCATCATCTTGTGGACCATCTTCTATATTAGCTCTACTTTGTACTTCCTTTCCATTCAAACCCACCCAATATACTGATAATCCAGTAGTACTTAATACACTTAAGATTTGGTATCAGTTTAGACGTCACTTTAAGTTTGGGACTGCGTCAGCAATGGGCCCTTCACATAAAAACCATTTGTTTCCCCCGTCACTTTCAGCATTTTTATCGTAGAACAACAAAGGCATCACAAATTGTTCTAATTTGTATGAAAAGGGAATCTTTAAAAGGTTTGCTAGTATGTCCTTGGAGTATGATCTGCCTGCAGCTCATTTCTTTCATTACCTACAAGTTCACAACTTGTAGGTAAAAAATTAGGAAGTGTTTTCCTTATTTTCCTTCTATACCTCCCAAGCAGCCCTGGGAAAGCCTGAACAAATTTAATCCATATCAGCGAGGTGTGATTTCAAGGATATATAATTTTATTCTAACGCTTAGTGATTGTAAAATCGCTAAAACTAGATCTGCTTGGGAAAAGGAATTGGGCTTGCAGTTGAGTGCGGAATGCTGGGAGAAAGCCATAGACAGGATATGCTCCAGCACTTCCTGTGTCCGCCTCAGTCTTATTCAAATTAAGGTTTTGCACAGAGTCCATTATTTTAAATCATGGCTGGCTGAAATATATCCTGATGTTGAGGACAGGTGTGATTAGGTGCCATGCCTCTCCCTGTAATTTGGGTCACGTTTTTTTTTTGTGTCCGAATTTGCAGGGTTATTGGGTTTTTCCCAATTGGATTTTTCAATATCATGTCCACTATACTTGGGGTACAGTTGAAACTGTGTCCGTCCATTGATTGCTGTGTTTGGCATACCAGATGATTCAGTTAAAATGAGTTCTGCACATAAAGATGTTCTTGCTTTCTCATCATTGTTGGCCAGACGTTCCATACTCTTAAATTGGAAGTCCATTAAGTGTCCCTCTATCTCCCAGTGGATTAGAGATGTATTATTAAATACACACTGCAAGGTTCTACTGAGATGTTCTTTTACAAATGGCAACCCCTCATTTCTTATTTCGTGAATTTACAGGTATTGCCTGAGTGATTATTCTACCCATATCACATGCATTGGATTGTGCGTGTAACCTACCTGATTCACACAGATTCACTTGAGCCAGAGGATGTGTGTGTGTTTGTGTGTGTGTGTGTGTGTGTGTTTTTGTGTGTCTGTGTGTTTATCTTCTTGGGTTTTGGGTGGGTGGGGGTTCTTTTTCCTTTTCTTTCTATATTAATAACAATAAGATACTTAATCCGGTGACCTTTTTGATGTTTGTATTTGATGATTGTTCAATAAAAATAATTAGCAAAAAAAAAAGAAAATAGTTAACTCTTCACTCAGCAGTGGGTATGTTACAAAGTCTTTTAAGGTAGCAGTTACTAAGCCACTAATTAAGAAACATGGCCTTGACCCCAGTGACCTGTCAATCTACAGGTCAATATCGAACCTCCCCTTCATCTCAAAAATCCTAGAAGTCGACCTCAGTGCAGCTTTTGACACCACTGACCACCATTGACACTTCTTCAGAGATTAGAAAACATATTAGTAATTAAAGGAACGATCGCTTTCAGTTCATAGATTTAAATGGTGACCATTCTGTGTGTTCTCAAGTATAGTATGGTGTTCCACAGGGTTCGGTTTTAGACCTACTTCTTTTTTCTCTCTACATGCTTCCTTTAGGCAACATAATTCGTAAACATGATATAATTTTCAACTGTTACGCTGATAACACATTAGCTAAAAAATCAGATTATTTAGGATGGAAACAAAACGCTGTGAATAATTTTGTCATTGATTATTACAGACACTATTGAAAATTGCTGTTTTGGTAAATTGTTATACTCAGGGCCAGCGCGTACATATAGGCGAACTAGGCAGTTGCATAGGGCGGCTGTACATTCAGGGATGCGGACGTGAACGAGAGTGTGCGAGAGAAAAATAGAGGAAGAGAGCGAGTGAGAGCGTGCGGAGAGAGAGAGGGAGACTTGGCTTTTTTACACTTTGGAATTATATTAATCTTAACAAGATGCCATTAGTTATTCTAAATAAAAATGAAATATAGCTGCAAGCAGCGATAACGGGCCCAAGCACGTGTGCCATCGCCGCCCGAGTGCCATCGCCAGCCGGGTGCACCAGAGAACATGTCCATGTACTGAGCTTTGCATTCAGTCACTTATGCAACAAACTGATGTGTGGCAC
>JAOTRN010000035.1:7588181-7601786 GCA_028566695.1 Bagroides melapterus
ATATAATTACACACACACGTACGTATATACACCGATCAGGCAAAGCATTACGACCACTGACAGGTGAAGTGAATAACACTGATTATCGCCTCATCATGGCACCAGTTAGTGGGTGGGATATATTATGCAGCAAGTGAACATGGTCATGACAGGGTCATGGGCGGCCAGGGCTCATTGATGCACATGGGGAGCGAATGCTGACCCGTTTGGTCCGATCCAACAGACAAGCTACTGTAGCTCAAATTGCTCAAGAAGTTCATGCTGGGTCTGATAGAAAAGTGTCACAGGTTGTTACATATGGGGCTGCATAGCTGCAGACCAGTAAGGGTGCCAATGCTGACCCCTGTCCACTGCAGCAACAGTGGGCACGTGAGCATCAGAACTGGACCACAGACGAATGGAAGGTGGTTGCCTGGTCTGATGAATCATGCTTTCTTTTACATCACGTGGATGGCCGGGTGCGTTGCTTACCTGGGGAACACATGGCACCAGGATGCACTATGGGAAGAAGGCAAGCTGGCGGAGGCAGTATGATGCTTTGGGCAATGTTCTGTTGGGAAACCTTGGGTACTGCCATCCATGTGATGTAAAAGAAAACGTGATTCATCAGACCAGGCCACCTTCTTCCATTGGTCTGTGATCCAGTTCTGATGCTCATGTGCCCACTGTTGCTGTCTTTGTCTTTGTTGACTGTTTATTGCCGGAGAGTTCAGTCAGGCAAATCTCAAATCGGTTCTCCCCAAATTCTGCTCAGTATGTGGACTTTGCAACGAGAAGAGGGAACACGCTGGATCTTGTTTACACAAACTTCAAGAGCCTCATCATGAGGCACATCAAAACCCAGCTACCACCTTCACTGGACCCCCTGCAGTTTGCGTATCGTTCCAATCATATCAAGTTT
Organism: Bagroides melapterus; assembly: GCA_028566695.1. Lineage (NCBI taxonomy): Eukaryota > Metazoa > Chordata > Actinopteri > Siluriformes > Bagridae > Bagroides > Bagroides melapterus. The sequence continues at coordinate 7,589,083 of JAOTRN010000035.1, forward strand.
GCAGTGACACGACTGTGGTGGGTCTCATCAGCAGGAACGAGAAGAGAAGAGGTGCAACAGCTAACTGCTTATTGCAAAGCCAACAACCTGTCTTTGAACGTCCTAGAGAAATGTCTCATTTCACTGTGTACTGCATAAGCTATATATGGCTATATATGGAAATGACAATAAAAGCTACTTGACACACACATCTTCACAAAAACTGATGTCAGTGTCAGTCAGCTCATCCAGTTGCAGTTCCAAAATCACTCCAGTCAGTGCAGTCAAAGCAGTCTTGTAGTTCTTGCTTTGCTTCACTTGTCCATTTCTTCAGTTTTAACCACAGGCTCAGCTGTTTTTAGTTTCTTCCTGTGGGTTGGAATAAGGTGAATCAGGCAGTGATCAGAGTGTCCCAGAGCTGCCCACAGTACAAAATGGTATACAAATACAATACAAACCATGCTGCTGTACGAAATGTATGCAGCATGAATATGTTCTAATGGCCCCAACATATATTATTTTGTACAGTCCAGTCAATAGTATATTGTTTTCTTAGATGAACAGCCTCTTTCATTCTTATATTCTTATTTCAGGATGCGGTGAACTGGATGGGTTATACTTATTTGTATGTGCGGATGCTGCGTAACCCAACACTCTATGGGGTTTTCCATGATGAATGCACCACAGATCCCTTTCTGGAGATGCATAGAATGGACCTTGTGCACACTGCTGCCACTGTACTGGAGAAGAGCAACCTGATCAAATATGATAAGAGGACTGGGAGCTTCCAGGTGAATCGTGTCCTAGTTATTGCTAAAACAACACTGCATCATGATCAATTTTAAATGTTGTTTTTATGTCCAGCACTATAAAGACATTATGAATGTGCCCACTATTATGATATGATTTGTTAGTGAAGGTATTCTTATTTTACCTCTGTGAATTGGAGATTTTTATTTATTTATTAAAGAACAATACATTTTACTGGTTTAAGTTTTTAACTGTTAACAGTTACATTAAATATTATGTCTGGCAAATTAGTCTTTATTGCAGAGGGTTTTCCAGGTTGCCTCAAATGTTCCAAGTAGTGTTGTTAAATTCAAGAGTTTAAAAAGGAGCTGGTGAGCGATTGACATTATATAGATGTTATAATGGTAAATGATTAAGTTCTAGCCACTGTCAGAGAACTTTGCTTTTTAACAGAATGCTGGCAGAATTTCCATTCATTTGAATTAAACATCTCTTAACGGTAAATGTCACCATACATTTTATTAGAATGAGCAGTTTAAATATGTATTTAGATCCTTGCTGCTGCAGAAACATTACATAATATTGATTGTACTTTTTTCATAGAAAAAATAACTATACCAACATATGATTTTCTGATAATCAAGCTGTTATGGCGAATAGATTTGTTACCCAATCCAACTTTTTTCTTAGGTGACAGACCTAGGCCGCATTGCCAGTCACTTCTACATCACACATGATTCTGTAATGACTTATAATCAGCTGCTAAAACCTACACTCAGTGAAATCGAGCTCTTCAGGGTGTTCTCCCTCTCCTCTGAATTCAGGAACATCACTGTGAGAGAGGTAATTTCATCATTATACTTTTCTCAGATAGTAAATGTTGTTCATTTATTTACTAGTTTGTTTTTATTTAAAATCTCTAGTGTGCCCCTCCTTCCAAAAAAAGAAAAAAATTATTAAAATGTGTATTATTTAGCTTGTTTAGCTTATTTTTCTGCTGAGAGGGTCAGCTTCTTTTAAGTTCTCAAAGCAGTTGCCACAGGTTGTTTTGAGCCGTGTTTTTTTTTTTTGTTTGTTTGTTTTTTTATTTATTTAAAAGAAAAAACAGGCCATATTCTCTTGAATGTTATAGATTTTACAGTTCTTTTGACATATTTGAAAGGAACACAGAATTACTGCAAAATGGGAGGAAAATTAAAAATGAAAAAATATTTTTATAGATTTCATTCATCTGTTTCATATTCTTTGATAGTCAGAGAGACATTGTGCTGTTTTTTTTATAGCTAGTATTATAACGTTTAAATAAATATATAAATATATCAAACTAAAAATGTGGATATTGTAACGCTTCTTTTAATTACTGAAATTGACGACAACTCACTGTTTGCCAACAAATGATTGAATTGAATTGTGAGAGCAAAAGCTCTATGATTGTAATTCAATTATAGATAAGTACATGTGCTCAATATCCATGTCTGCTGCTGTTGCTAGTTCATTTTCTTCAGCTTATCATGATGGAACTAAAATTATTTATGGATTCTTTACAGCAAGTAACATGTTTTGGTTTTTGACTGACAGGAGGAGAAGCTTGAGCTACAGAAACTTCTGGAAAGGGTGCCAATTCCAGTGAAAGAGAGTATTGAGGAGCCTAGTGCTAAGGTGTGTGGGGGTTTGGGTTTGGGTGTGTGGTTGTGTGTAAAGCTGTTTCAAACCCGTTTGTCTGTGCTAAAGATGTATAATGTTTTTTGTTAGATAAATGTGCTACTTCAGGCGTACATCTCCCAACTTAAGCTGGAGGGCTTTGCTCTAATGGCTGATATGGTCTATGTCACCCAGGCAAGTGCAGAAAGGTTTTATTTATTTATTTATTTTTTTAATTATTATTCTTGAAACAAACCACTCGACATGATTTTAATGTGCTAACAGTGCAGGACAGCACTGAAATCCATAATTTTATTTTGCTCTGTTTGTATCTAGAGTGCAGGTCGGCTTATGAGGGCCATCTTTGAGATTGTTTTGAGCCGTGGTTGGGCACAACTCACTGACAAGACCATGAATCTTTGCAAGATGATTGACAAAAGGATGTAAGTCATTAGGACTTAGTGTTTCTGGGTGTTATCTTTCTTAATTAGTTATATTAATAAATGTGTTAGGAAACCATTTTCTTTAGGAGGGATTAATTTCACTATCTCAGGATTATTTCATAGATAATTTCATACCTTAAATTACATGTATTACTCTGCTTGTCTTTGGCTCAGGTGGCAGTCTATGTCTCCTCTGCGACAGTTCCGCAAACTTCCTGAAGAAGTTATCAAGAAAATTGAGAAAAAAAGCTTTCCATTTGAACGACTGTATGACCTCAACCACAATGAAATTGGTTAGTACTACATACATCTACTGTTGGCAGAGCAAGAACGTTTAACTTTTTTCTTTAATCTATGGTATGGTGTTCCCTCAAAGGTGAATTGATCCGTATGCCCAAGATTGGGAAAACCATACATAAGTATGTGCATCAGTTCCCAAAACTGGACCTGGCAGTGCATCTTCAGCCCATCACTCGGTCCACACTTAAAGTGGAGCTCACAATTATACCAGACTTCCAATGGGATGAAAAGGTCAGTTGGTCAGCCTCAGTTTAATTCTCTTAATGTGTGAGAGGCGTCCTTTTTTATTTAACTTTGTTTTTTGGCAACCCATTTAGTAACAATAGTAAATACAATTCAGATATAAATTGTAAGTTTAAAGTTAACCATCTGTGTGTAAAGCTTAGATTTCTACTCAATGATTTCTGTTTGTAAGACAGTTATTTTGTATTTTATATCATTAATCTAATCCCAGTTGACATTTGATCAACTTTATTGAGAATCTGTTACCGGTAGTATACATGCGATAACAATTAAGAACTATTATAAGAAAAAACAACTTGGTAGCCTAATAAATTTTTGACACTTCAGTGTAACACTCAGACCTTACAAAAGAACATACTGTAGCAAACAAAAGTTTGCTTTTCTACCAAACTTGGAAGTCTATTAGTGTCAAATTATGTGAAAGCAACTAGTGCTAACCATGCCAATGATTTTTGGCTGTTTCAGGGTAACTGTGTGGGTTCCGCATCAAGGTGGTTTGTCAATTCCAAGGAAATCGACTTGTGTGACAAATAATCCACGTTATCTTTTTACACTCGCAAATGTCTCCCAAGAGGAATTTACTCTGCTCAAAATTTTATTTCCAGTATTCTGTTTACTGCTGACCAATTTAAAAGCAATTGTCCTTTCATACCTCTCCTGGCTTTGATGCCCACATATATTCATAGCAAATAGTTATCTTACACATAACTGATGACCTAGTGATAATCAGATTATGTTTGCATCAGTTTATTTCGGTTATTGCCTTATAATCCATTACGTTGATCTTAAATGTCCGATTGCTGCATTTAAATTTGTCTTACGCTTTCTCAGATACATGGATCATCAGAGGCTTTTTGGATCTTGGTGGAAGATGTTGACAGTGAAGTGATCCTACACCATGAATATTTCCTGCTCAAGGCCAAGTATGCTCAGGATGAGCACCTGGTCACCTTTTTTGTTCCTGTATTTGAGCCACTGCCTCCACAGTACTTCATCAGAGTTGCCTCAGATCGTTGGCTATGTAAGTTGGAAAAGTCATCATTGTGAATGAGTGAAAGACTTTAAAGTCTACAATTTACACTCTTTCTAACTCTAGCATGTGAGACCCAGCTGCCAGTGTCATTTCGCCACCTGATCTTGCCAGAGAAGTATCCACCTCCAACAGAGTTGCTGGACCTACAACCTCTTCCTGTATCTGCCCTTAGAAATGCTGCATTTGAATGCCTCTACCAAAACATGTTCCCTTTCTTCAACCCTATTCAGACCCAAGGTAACAAACATTTTATATACATCATTTTCCATCGTGTGTAGAAACTTAGTGGCTAAAAGGTGAGATTATAGGTAAAATGATTGATTATATTCAATCACGCACTGTATTTTGCAATGTTTAAGCGTGATCATAAGTAGATTTATTTTGTCCAATGCAGTTCTAACTGATTTCTGTTTTTGGGCACAAGAAAAACTGGAAACCTGTTTGGCATTTCCTAACCAAAAATGAGACCCTTTTTACATGCATTCATAAATTGCGTTTTAAATGCATTAAATTTACAAATATTTCTGTGGAAAACACAACTGTAAATTATATGCAAAATGACTGCAGGATTGTTGGGCATTAATTTGCTTTTTTTTTTTTTGCAAATATAACAATCAAATATTTATAAGTAATATAAACATTTTAACTGAATGATCAATGCAATGAGCTTCTGACTTCTTTTCTTTGTGGAATTTAGACCTTTCCTGAAGTAATGGTTGGTAATCTCATGTGAATTTATTATTTGGATTGAACTTATTCATCCTACACAAATACAGATATGTATGTAATTGCTGTAGAATAGTCATGCATCAGGGCCCTGCAGGACAAAGCAAAAAAAGTCACAGCTTATGGCTAATTTCTGGTCTGATAAATTGCACAAAATACATGAATCTAGGAATTTCTGATGTGCATACAGACATTACATGTGAATCCTGTGATCCCTGGTCTTAAAATGATTACTGGACACAATATTAACTTACTTCTTGGAGAATCATAATATTATAGTAAAATTAAGTGCTTTGAAACGGCTTTCTTACTCATTCATTAAATAGAAGATGAACATTTTTCCAGAATTTTCTATAGAGCATCTGCTTCAGGAGTTGAACAAAGTAGTGTTCTGCAAATTGCTATTTGTAATCGATTATAGATAAAATGTCTTATTTTTGTAGAAGACATGTGTATAGGACCAGGTTATAGGTGTCAATTTAGCATTAGACTGGAAGTGTTTTTATGTTAAACCACATTTAATGTGTTAGGCAGCAGTTAAACAGTAAGTTATGTGTTGGAAGTAGGAAAAATGGGTAGGCATAAGGATCTGAGGAACTTGTATTCCACCATCAACTTTAATAGCAACACCAGTTAGCTGCATAAATGAGGTACAGATGTATAGATCATTTATTGTTTGTGGCTTAAAATCATGTCAGTATAAATAAATAGCTTCAATTTAAGCTTGCTTAATTTACTAATTTAAATAAGCAAGTGGTGAGCTGTGGTGAGCAGAAAAGCATCTATGAATGCATGACACAAAATCTTAACATGGATGAGCTACAACAGCAGAAGATCACATCAGTTTCCATTTATGAAATAAATGATAAGAACAAGATGCAATCATGGACACAAAGACATCAAACTGAAAAGCTGTGAACTAGAACAGTTAACTTCAATGGTAAAGCCCTTGATAATTTCAGGTTCCAATTCTTGGCTGACAAGAGTATACACTGTGTGGTCTTCTGCTGTTGTAGCCCACCCACCACCTGTTTGAGTAACAGTCCTGTAATTGGAAACACCTTGTTTATCAGAAAGTTCAGAGGAAGCCTATAGTAATTCAGTGGTTTAAAGCATCATTCAGTGTTAACCTTAGCAGTCTGCAGATAAAGATAAACACTCAAACTAGCCCACCTGGTACCACAAATACCATGGTTAAAATAACAGATCACTTTTTTGAGATCTGATCCAATTCTAATGTGTGATGGGCAGATTAGTTGAAGATCTTGACCGTTATCTGTATTATTGACTGTAAAATTGCATTTATGAGTAGGTGTATAGATGTTCTTGTTAAAGTGGTGGTGATTTTAAATGTTTTATTTTTGTTCTTTTTTGCTACCCCAACCCCCTCTCTCCCACCTCCTCTCTCCAGTGTTTAATGCTATATACAACAGTGATGATAATGTGTTTGTTGGTGCCCCCACTGGGAGTGGGAAGACCATCTGTGCAGAGTTTGCTATTCTCAGGATGCTGCTGCACAACTCAGAAGGACGTTGCGTCTACATCACACCCATGGAGTCTCTGGCTGAGCAAGTATGTAAACTTAATATAATCTTTTGTTTATTTCCAAATATTAATAAAGTCTGCTTTAAGCAATACTCTAGAACAGTCATATTCAAATGGCGGACCATGGTCCGCGTCTGGACCTAGCAAAGGTATAATGCGGACCGAATAGCAATATTATTAACTGAGCAATATTTAGTCATTGGTCTGTCAGCGATCGCATCCGATCCAATCATTTGAGTTTATGTAAATGATTATAGTGACAGATTCTACGTCTTATCCAATTGCGTGTGTTGTATGCAATTAGCTCTCACGTTTCATCCAATCGCATCAATATATGCAAATATATTTCAAAGACAATGTTGCAGCTGTGAGCAAACGGGCAGACAGACACACACGGAAAACGTAAAAAGCCATTTACAGCATTTCTTTAGCTGTGGATGAAACAACAGATGCTACTGATAATCACCAACTTCTGGTATTTGTGAGATTCTATGATGAAACAAAGAAAGAATTCTGTGAAGACCTGTTGGGTTTAACAGCTCTTGAAGCACACACACGAGGAGAGGGCATTCACAAGGCCCTCATAGCAATGCTGACAAAAAGAGGGATAGATCTGAATGATTTGAAGAGGGAGGGGACTTGTTGCACGTTTGAAAGAGGACCACACTGAATAGATATCTTACCATTGCATCATACACCAATCTGTTCTTTGTGCCAGTCTGAGTATGCCGAGGTCATGTCATCAGTGATGAAACTGATAAACTTTCTCATAGCATCATCATCCCTACAACATCGTCTGCTAAGAGACTTTTTGACAGAGGTTAATGCCGGATATGATGACTTGCTATTGCACAACAATGTTAGATGGCTCAGCAAAGGCCGAGTTTTGGAGCACTTTTGGGCCATTAAGGAGGAGATCAAAGCTTTCCTAACAGGGCAAAAGAGTGAAAAGGCAACACGGTTTAGACATTACGTCACATCTTCCATTTTTGAAAGATGCAAAGAAAATGCAAACAGCTGCATTTTTGGCAGACATTACATCACATCTTAATGAAATCAACATTAAGTTGCAGGGACAGACCAACACAATATGTGAACTGATGACAGCAATCCGGGCATTCCAAAGGAAAGTGGAGATTTTTAAAACTGATCTCCAAGGGGAACTTGTCCACTTCCCCAAACTTAAAGAAATCAAGAAAGAGAAAGATGTAACTTGCCATGCAAATTTTATACAGAAGTTGATGGACAACTTCAAGGCTCACTTTGATGATTTTGTTCTTGGAGGAAAACTGCTGCTGATCACACAGAACCCTTTCTTGGTCACAAATGTCAGAGTTATCAGAGGAAGCAAAACAGAGCTTCAGAGGGATAAATGTTACATCACTGCAAATGGAGTTGATTGAACTGCAAGAAAATGTGGCTCTGAAAGAGCAGGTTGGTAATTGTGACCCTGCCACTTTCTGGGGAAAGATTGTACCTGCAGTTAATTTCCCTGTTCTAAACAAAATGTCACTACACGTCTTAACCATGTTTGGTTCAACATACTGCTGCAAGTCACCATTCTCCACAATGAACATTATTAAAACCAAATACCGCACAAGGCTTATAAATGAACACCTGCACCACTGTCTTTGAATTGCACTCACATCATTTGTTCCAAAGTTCAAAATATTTGCAAGAGGCCTTGAGGCAAGGTTATTGGTGCATTAACTGAAAAAACTTTTTTCCAGTCATGTGCACCTCAGTTATTTTTATTCTTTTTTTCAGTTAAGAGAATGCACAATGTACCTGTCACAATGACCTTTTTGCATAAGATACTATGCAGCTACTTTTGCTTTGATATGTTAAGTTTGTTTTTTAAAAACTGAAACCATTCGTTAAGTCTTGTTAAATTTTCTTGCAGCATGATAAATAGTAATAGTACAATGCATATTTCAGTTATGCATATATGTATAGTCAAAAAAAAAATTTCAGAATGACATTGTATAATATATTTAATAATAGTCCTTTGTTTGTTACAGTTCTGTATTAGTCACTGATGAATTTCATGTCTATTCTGACCTTTCCTACTTAGGAAATTTGTGTCTGGACCTTCTTAGATTGTATTTGAATACCCCTGCTCTAGAAGATTAAGCAAGCCAGTACCAAGCATTTCATGGAGTCAAAATCTTCAAATGTTTGCAATTTTCATAAATAATCTTAGACAATATTTAGTCTATTTAAAGGTTCTATTTAAATGAAATTTAATTTAATGTGCTAGTTTCAGATTTACTGTTGGTGGGGTTTTTTTTTTTTTTTAAGTGGAAACTCAAGCTAGCATACTCTGATGTATTTGTGGTGCTTTTACATAAAAATTGGCATATCTGAGAGATTCTATTTGCTAATCTGTCTTCAGACAGTGCAAAAATCAGGTGCACATGGCAGGCTGTGAAAAACTAGACACATAAGGGAATATTAAATCCTGGTTTCACTGTAACCAAGGTTTGTCTAGCTGCCTATTTTATTTTCCAACCTTAGTTTCCTAACTTTCTAGGTATAATTGGATATTATTTACTGTGTTCCAGCTAGTTAATACTCTGAATACTAAAATACCAACTTTAACAGGCTACACATTAAATTCCCTGCTTTCTTTTAAGAGAATCTTTGGAAGTGTGGACACAGGTGAACCTGTCTTAGCCTTTACACATTTGCTAGATTTTGTACATTAGATGTGGTGCTACCCCAACAGTGGTGGAGTGTAGCACACAGTAGCTAGCACACAAGTTATCACTGTGTGAATCTTTAATGATCTGTTTTTGAACTCGTATTCCTGGAAGCCCTTTCTCCCATCTCATGTAATCTTTCCACTTGACTCAATATTCTGGCTTGAAAGATGCTCTGAAATGGCACCCTCTTTTTCCTGTAACAGTTCCTGGAGAATGATTGCATATATTTAGAGTTTTACAGTTCAGCTGTTAGGGGAATGATTACTGTATTTAATGTTTTTCCTTGGAGAAGTAAACTGTTCTTCTGGTGTGTAGGTATTTGTGGATTGGCACCAGAAGTTTCAAGTTCTTCTGAATAAAAAGGTAGTCATACTCACTGGAGAGACTAGCACTGACCTCAAGCTACTTGGGAAAGGTGACATTATCATCAGCACCCCAGATAAGTGGGATATTTTGTCCCGCCGATGGAAACAGAGGAAGAATGTCCAGAATGTCAGTCTCTTCCTTGTGGATGAGATTCATCTCATTGGAGGAGAGAATGGGGTAAGGCTCATTTTAACAAGCCTCATTTGTATTTTCTAGATTCTTGTTTCTGCATCATTCCTGCTGTTTAATGACGAATATGATGTCATAAAATGACATGCTTTTATGAACAACTAGGCAATGTATTTTGGTATGAAAATGTGCATTGGATTTTGTTTTTTGTTTTTTTCCCCCTCTCTCGTTCTTTTAGCCTGTCCTAGAAGTTATTTGTTCAAGAATGAGGTATATCTCCTCTCAGATTGAGCGTCCCATCCGCATTGTGGCACTAAGCTCATCTCTATCCAATGCAAAAGATGTGGCCCACTGGTTAGGTTGTAGCACCACAGCAACCTTCAACTTCCACCCAAATGTCAGGCCTGTTCCACTGGAGCTTCACATTCAGGTAATGGCCTAAGGATCAAACAGTTGTGATCTGGTTTATTTACAAGTTGATGGGACAAATGTGGGGGGGGGAGTGGCTTAGATTATTAAATAACTGACCTAGGAAAACCTGAAGGGTAAAGAAAAAGTGTTAATGATGATGCAAACTCTACTGTATATGTACAGTAGTTTCATTGTGCTCTACACCTATATCTGCCATATCTTGATTTGCCACAAACAAATGAAATATAATACTACTCATTCCTAGAAGTCACATGATGTATTTTCTATATTTATTTATTTTATTATTTTTTTTAGTCACTCTGTGTCATCATTTTGAGTAAAGAAAGAATTTATTCTGCCATACTATTGTATTTCTCAGCTACAATGGTGAAATGCTAAATATTTTTGTGGTATTTCACTTGCATCAGAAATGGATATATTCTTTAGTAATCTTGTCAATAAAAAAAAAGAACTTTTAACATTTTAATATTGGGGGGGTAGCTTCAAAGCTTAAAGCTTCAATGTGAAGAAATCTGAAATGCTTATTAAGTTTGACTTTTACATTATATTACTGATGTCTCTTATTATTCTAGTAAAACATTTATGCTATTTCTTGGCACTCCACCAATAACAGGGTTTCAACGTGAGTCACACACAAACTCGGCTACTGTCTATGGCTAAACCTGTGTACCACACCATCATGAAGCATTCTCCATCTAAACCATCTTTAGTGTTTGTTCCTTCTCGGAGACAGACCCGCCTTACTGCCCTTGACCTAATAACTTTCTGTGTTGCTGATGTGGTTCCACAAAGGTACAGTAGATTTCACTTTAATACATTATTTGATGGCAGGGATTTTTTTTTATGATAGACCTGGAACATCTCTCTTCCTCAGCTCTGACTAATTATTAGTACTTTTCTGTAGGTTCCTACACTGCACTAAGGAACAATTGGTACCATTCCTGGAGAAGCTCTCTGATGGTGCACTGAAAGAGACCCTCTCTAGTGGTGTGGGTTATCTACACGAAGGACTATCAATGACCGAACGCAGGATAGTTGAACAGCTCTTTAACTCTGGTATGAAAAGACATCTGAAAAATTCAGAATCCATAATTCAAGAACAGCAATTCAAGAGTAATGACCAAGTAACAAAAGCAATATCTTATTTTGATAAACAAATTTTTAAACAAATGACTAAAGAGAAATTTTGTATTACTGGCATATTTTACCAAAAAAACATACTTGTTTATACTTTGATATTGTGTGTGTGCAGAGTAAGTGTCGGCTTGCATGTCATTGTTAAGTTTGTACTATGTACATCTGAGGGTTTATCTGAAGTTGTTGTAGCCATGTAAACATGGTCTGTAACAGTACTTTATAAAGGCTGTGGCATTTAAGTGATGGTGTTGACGGGCCCAAAAAGTACTGTGAAAATATTTTCCACACCATTACAACACCTCAAGATCAAATCAGGCAATGTTGTATTTTATAATTATACTGAGCGGTTATGAGTTACTTCTTCAACAAGATTCCATCCAACTGCCAGTTACTTGATGTTTCTCTATTGCACCATTCTGAGTAAATTCTAGAGACCATTGATATAGAGTGCGCCAGGGTAGGCTAGTCTGAGAATTTGTGTTGATCTCCTTGGATTACGACAGTCATCAGAAATCACATCATTTTTTTTCCTGTGCTGATGGTTGATGTGATCATTACCCAGAGCTGCTGGCCCTTATCTGTATGATTTTATCTATTGTACTGCTGTAACAAGATTGGCTAAATAGAAAATTGCATGAAAGAGTAGGGTGTACAGGTGTTCCAAATAAAGTGGTTGATGAGCCCATGTTTATAGACCATCTCCCAGGGTAAGAGGTAGGCATACAACAAGGCTCGTCTCTGTCCTAGCACCCAAGTGGTGGAACGAACTTCCTCTGGAGGTTCGAACAGCTAGAGCAATCAAGTGGTTGGTCCTGCCCTGGGTTTTGCCTTTCGGCAATATCAGTGAAACTAAGACTATTTTCTTAAAAAAAAAAAAAAGTTAGAATCGGACTGTATATACAGTGTCACACAGGTCATTTAAGATTCTCACATGTTTTATTGATGTGTAACTTTGTCAGCAATTTCAGTTATGTAGGACAACTCACTTTGAGGCACTTTGAACTAATGTCATCAGGCAATGGTATTATTCTCTAAGGTCTTTGAGGGAGATATTTGATAAGGTGCCTTTAAACCAGTTTTTAAATGTTTTTATCTCAAATTAATTTGAAACAAATTGTAGGTTTTGAACTTGGTCAGTATGGAATATTATTCTTAAATTTTGACAAATTGAAAACTTCTCACGTGTGTTAAGTGTATTTATATATATATATATATATATACACAGTGGCAAGAAAAAGTATGTGAACCTTTTGGAATTTCATGGTTTTCTGAATA
>JAOTRN010000035.1:7625036-7636535 GCA_028566695.1 Bagroides melapterus
CAATAACAAACACACATGGCACAAGACAAAAACACACCAAAAGCGCCCCCCCAAGGTCCCAAAAGGTCTGTGACCCTAACAGCAGTTGCCATTCCACACTGTGATGCAGTTTGTAAGAATGCTGTCAATAGTGCAGCAGTAGACATTCAGCATGATGTGGGGGGCATGTGAGCTTCCCTTATTTTCCTAATGAAAATAAATGTGCCATACTGATCTTCTTGATCAGTACTGATGTGTTTAGGGTCCAGGATAGATCCTTAGAGAGATGAACACCGAGGATTATATGGTGCAAAAACACTAGTTCATGCATTTGTTACCTCTAGTTGGTTTATTGTAATAGCTTACTGTCTGGATGTTCTAGTTTGAGCATAAACAAGCTCCAGTTAGTCCAGAATGCAGCAGCTAGAGTCCTAACTAGAACCAGAACATATGAACACATCACAGCTATTTTATCGACATTGCATTGGTCAAATTACTGACCTATAAAGCTCTTAATGGTCTCACGCCACAGTACCTGAGAGATCTTTTTTGTTATTTATGATCTGAAAGGATATAGCAAGGGGCAGAGCGTTTAGAATAAACCAGCCAGAGATTAATGTACTGGTCTCTAATTGTACAGGTGTTCAATCTGGTTAGCACCCACCATGAAAGTACACTTAACCAGTGTAAAAAGTTCACACTTACATAAGGGGATGTTACCTTATGTAACCCAGGAGTTACAGGTAGTGGGAATTCTGTCTTCTGTGTGTGTATTTGATTCTTTAGGTTGGTCCACTCTGTTCTCCATTCCGGGATTTCCTAATGTTCCCTCTCCAAGTGTTACTATGATCGGTCTAAGACGATATCTTTAATCAGTGAAAGTGGCTTAATGTTTTGTGATTGTGTTTGTGTTGAGAATCCATTTTCTGTTTTTGCATATGCCAATTATGGTTTCAACCTTTGCCAGTTTAGACTACAAGTTTAATCTGTTCCTTGTTTTTGCCTTCTGTTCTTTTACTAGAGATTTACTAAAAATATTATTATTTTTTAAGGTCATTAATTTTGTATAGTTTGCTGTTGAACACGGCTGATGGAGCCAAATGACTTAGAGAGGGTGCTTGGTGGCAGCTGGATTGTGCATGGAGCACTGATGGTAGGAAGTGTCATAGATTCCGGAAGTGAGACGGTAAACTTATGCTGTATTGTAAAGATAGCAGGTAACAAAAAATGGCCCTGGGAATAAAATCACTGATGGGGCATAAAGTATTAAGCATAGTCCCGGGAGAAAAGAATTGGGTGTGAGGTGTCATAACCCATTGAAAAAGATAAAGAGAAGTATAAAATAAAAATAAAGCAATTAAAAAATGAAGGACATTTAAATAATAAATGATGGGAAGGATTTGTTGCAACGTTCTAACTATATGCCCATTTCATTAACATCAAATCTGTGTAAGCTGATGGAGTGTATGGTTGTGAAAAAACTGGTACACATTACTTAGAAAAGAAATCTTTTCTCTGAATATCAAAGTGGTTTCCAGAAAGAAGAAGAACAGCCAATGAGAATTGTGGACATTCTCCCAGTAGGTTTGCACCGTGTCAATATGCATTTTGGCAATATCCAGTTTAGCTTTTTATGATTTGCTCTCAACAGTGCAGTCCACATTGGATCAATCAGCGACGGATGGTGCAATCTGAAACTGATGTAGGGGAGACCGGGGACGGTTGCAAAACTTTTGAATTTCCTTCAGTTTCTCAGAGACTGTTTGTATAAGAAGGACAAAATACTATATAATAATATAGTAATACATTTAATACAGTCACATGGACAGTTGCAACATTCATTAAAATGTAATAAAATCATTATTAAACACCATTTTTTTTCCTTGACCATCAGATAGGGTCAAGCAACAAAACCATGTTTTTTTAATTATTACAATACATTTGAACTGCAAAATATTTCCTAATCAAAACCAAGACACTGAAATGTAACAATACTTCTGTGAACTTGAACTTGAAGCTTACTGATCTGTATGTGTGTGTGTGGTGTGTGTCTGTGTGTGTGTGTGTGTGTGTGTGTGTTTAAGTAAATGTTGGAATATATTCTATGATATGCAGGAAAGTGTGTGTGCGCGTTTGTGTGTGTGTCTGTATGTGCATGTGATATAGTTTAACTGTGTGTAACAGAAAGGGGCTAAGAAAGGAAGAAATTAGTCCACAAGAGACTCACAGTTGTGGCAAGTATAAATGGCTCCTCCATCAGTGCAGGCCTGGTGAGCCCAGCCTTGCACTGCCAGCACTGTATCCAAACCTCTATAAACAAACAATGCAGAAATCCTCTACTTTCTCTGAGGCAGTTATTATTTATGTGTTTTGTCTTTTGTTTTTTTTCCCCTGCTTGTATGTTTGTATTTTCATCTAACTTTCTTCTAATTTTCTGAGGCCTATTTTCCAATTCCAGTGCCTCTTTCTCTGGGGTGTCTGTAAGAATTGCAGTCTTCCCCTTTTTCTTCCATTTTACGACTTTTCTTGGTGTTGCTTTTGGGTGGGGATATAGGGTCTCAGGTGAGAACCTTATTTCTGGAGGTGCCACTGGTACAGTTATGGCAGATGCAGGCTGCAGATGGAATGAGTGGTTGTCCAGGATAAGCAGGATTTAGCATCCTGAGGACTTACTGTGGTGTTGGAAGTGTTTTAGGTACACAATAAAGTCCTCCTACAGCATCCAGCCCGATGCATTGGCTGTTCCAATACATCTGGGTGGACCATCACGAATAAAATTGTGTTTGAAATGGACACGAGGGCATTAACTGCACAACCAAGTGTCACAAGTGTCCCTCTCTCTACTGATGTGGATGCCCCAACCTGTCTATTGCCATGTCTGGCAGCAATATTCCCTGGGTTTTGGACAGTTGTAACCCCTGTCTCATCCATGTTCCACACATCTTTTGCATGACATTTGTGCTTATCTAGCACCTTGCAAGATTGTCAAAAAACTGGGAAACATTATGTCTGTTAAAGCTTTTGGGCACTGTATAGAAAGACATGGCTGTCTCTTCATAAAAGCCATGAACCAATCATAGCTTGCCATGGAGTTCTCATTCCAGGTTTTGGGGAAATTTGTCATAATACACGGCCAGCTGGAAAGCGATAGAAAATTAAAACCTAAAACAGAAGATTTTAATTTATTCTCTGTTTATTTTTACTTCACTTTGACTCATTCTCCCTACCAGTCTTCTTTCTACGGTTTTATTTTGATATACACATTTTCATCATTTTCTTGTATACCTATTGCTTACATCTTTGGTGCTCAGACTATATAAGAGATCAGCTGCAGTTTTTAAATATTTTGCAAGGCTCTTTTCTTGTGGTTCAGAGAATACCCTTCTGGGAGTCCTTTGCCACAGACCTCACTGTCCTGCCTTCATCTTTTACTAGATTTTCTGCTAATTTTAGAACAGGTAGAGGGACACCGCTATCTGTTGTGCATTTCCTCTCTCTTGGCATACTGAAAAAATACAGAACAGAAAAAATGTAGGCTACATTGTGGCCTAGTCTTTTAAAAAGATATTTACTTATAAATTAAAAAGGGAGATACCTGACAATTGAAAGGCATTTCTTATTAATACATAAAATTTAATTTTTTTATGCTATGACAAGTTTGTAACTTAATGATAAGGGACAGTTGCAACAGCATGCTGGGAAGGTTGCAACAGCATGTTGCAACTGTCCCTACACTGACAGCCATCATGAAACTTGCTATGCAAGCTAAACACAATTGCTTCACACATGCTAGCTATGCCTTTTAGAAGCTAAGAAAATGCTGATTAAAATGAAATGACTTTACAATTCTTCACACAAACTGTGTAGACAGTATAACAAAAATCTGATGTTTTTAAAAAAATTACTTTTTTTTTTTTATTTTTACCTTGAATTGTTTTTAATGTTGAGCGAATGGTCACATCTTGCTGCTTTCATCCTGAAAGGAGGATGAGCTGAGCATGTGCAGTATTAATGTATTCACTGTAGCTCGCTACAGTCTACCAACGGTTTTGTATTGTATGTGAATGTGAATATCAAAATCAGCTATCTCTATCCATACAGTTTTGAGTATTTTTAAATATCCTGTGAATAATGTACTTAAGAATTTCTAAGAATGAGATCTGTGACATTAGTTTGAAACATGTGTACTTGTTAAAAGCCAGCATATTCATTATGTTATTGTACATACAGATTCACACTTTCCTCACAACAATGAAGCTGTGGAGAGAAGGGAAAACTGTGGGGACAGCAAGAGTTTATCTGGCTGTTAAAGTATATAAGAACACATATACTGAAGGCAGCACATGTTTAAATGCTCAATGATGGAGATAAAGCATATGTAGGATGTTATTTTGTGTATCGATTAAGAGGTTGTTCTTAAAGTCCTCATGGGGTTGGCAACTTCTGTCCGAAATTTTCATGAAGTGGAATCCAACTGTTGCTGGCACATCTCTATATGATGGGCAGAAAAAGAGTCGAAAAAAGTAGAGAGGATTTAACTTAGCTGCTGTTCATAATATTTGCAAGCACTAATATGCATATACATTTGATCACCATATACTAGAGCACAAGGTTATAAGATGTAACGTGTATGCATGTCTAAAGAGATATGTCATTAATTTACATTTAACCTGGGAGAGTGTCTCTGATCTCCCCAAACACTGTTAGGAAGGCTATTCCTATTTTCGATTAACTGTAATACGTTTATTGAAAACCCACCTAGTAATACATTACAATAGTTTAGTCTGGTGGTCATGAATGCATGAACTAGCTTTTCTGCATTTTTCTAAGGTGGAAGAAGGCTGTGCGATATAGTTCTCAAAAGACAAGTTGCTGTCTAATATAACACCCAGGTCTTTCACTGTTGAACTAGTATTGACAGCACATACATCACAACAAAAAAACGAATAACCAGATTTTTTAAAATCATTAAACTTTTTTTAGAGTTACAGATCATTTAACTCTAATCGTGTATTTACTCACTTTAAGAATAACATATTTAAAAAAAAAAAATCCAAGGGCTGCTTTTTTTTAAATACTGTAATGTGTGCCTCTTTTTATTTTAGTGTAATCCACATGGATTTTAACTAGTGCACATAATAATTACATTGCAATTACCCACAATGGCAGGTGGAGAAAACATTCATTTATGATCATTTGCCTACTTTGGTTTGAAATCTAACATTTACAATAGTATCATATAGACACAAAAATAAAGCAGGAATATCCTATAAACAGACTAGCAGGTAATTTGTGTAGCTATATGTACCTTCAAATTAGTGAACAAAAGATTTCAGATTCCACTTGGTTTTCTGTCATTTCAGGCACATAAAAAATCTGCCTATTTATCCACTTTTTCACAAAAGCAGCTCCAGGTAGCACGTTCTGTGTAAATAATTCACCTGTTAGGAAAGCAACATGACTAAAACATAACTCAATATCTATAGTTTAATATCATTAGCAAAGAATATCAAACACAGAATCAAAATTAATTCAACTCCAGTGATAACCCATAATTCGAGATCCAAGAAAAATGTGATCAAAATATAACATTTTTTTATTATTACTACAGAAGTCACTAGTTTCCCTCATTGAGTGTACACTCGTGTAATGTCATTATATTTGCCATAGGGGACCTCTTGGTTTGGAACAGGTGGTGTGTAGCAGGGACCATGGTGTTGGAAAGGGAAAAGACTACTGTCAGGGCTAACTGCTGCTTTGTAAAGCTCTTCTGATTCCAGCTGAAGCTCTTTTAAAGCTTGTGTCTGGGCCTGTAGAGCCTCTTCTATAGCAGTCATATCAGCCTGGTGCTGGTCATTTTTGTATCTGGACCATTCCTTAAGAAGTAATGCCCGTCGCTCACTCTCTTCAAAAGACAAATTGAGACTGCGGACTCTGAAAAAAACACAATAATGAAATCATTAAAGTTAAAACAATATCATCCACCTTTAAATACTGGGGCTTTATCTCTAAAGGTATTGCTTAAGATTATAGTAATCATACCAAAAATTCCATTAGTTGGTTCTAAATTTTACACAAATTCACCTATTCACAAATCTGCATAGAGAAACATCTCTAAGGAATTCCCAAGGTAAGACTAAGAATGGAGTCAGCCCCATTGCATTATATGACATTGCAAATATTAGTTGTGACTAGTGATAGTCTGCAGTACTTTTAAATGTAATCACAGTAATGGTCACAATCACCTAACACTCAGACAATCACACCATTTTCTAATTGCTAATTACAGTGTTTACACAGTATAGTTATTTATCATGAATCTTTTTGCAGTGCTTGCAAAGCAATCCATTATTACTCATATGTCTACTTATTACAATGCTGATGAAAAACTGTATTTCATAAAGAATTTGTTATTCCTAATATTATTCATTATTATTAAAGTGTTTGCAAAGCATCAAGGAAATCAAGGAAAGGTCTTCGCTTGCTAAGGTGACTGTGATATGTGATATATGGGGTCAATAGATACCCCCTCTGTATTATAGCTTGACATGTCTAGTCATAATTCAATTCTATTGTACAGTACCTACACCGTGCATGTGCCGAAAAAATGTAAAAAACAAACAAACAAAAAAAAAACACATTAATAACTGAATTATAAACATAAATAATAGATACATGCAATGTGTTATTAACGTGTCATTCCCAGTCACGTGCGTTCGCGAAAATCTCAGGGGATCCATTAGACTCATAGGTGGATGAGTGGACCTTGAACCACTATAATATTTTACACACACACACACACACACACACACACACATATATATATATATGATTTTCTCAAAAATACAAAATTCTACATACATGTTGCTTTAATTTTATTATAGCTCAGTTTGTGTTGAATACATTGTCATGAGACTTTTGCCATTAATATGTGCATAGGAAACTGCAGAATGCACAAATATGAGAGGATGTCAAAACTTCTCCATGGCCCAAAAACCCCCTCAGAATCCAGAGGCTTCTACATGTCTATACTAAAAAGCTAGATCATATTTCTTCCCTTTTATTCAATTAAAATCAATGAACATCTTTAACTTGGTATCTATCATCAATTTAGCTTGGCATTACTTGTACAACAATCTCTAGAGTTTACAGACTGAAAAAAATAAACAAACAAACAAACAAAAAAACAATTTAAGCAGAGGGTCTGCAGGCTGAAACACCTGGTTTATGAGAGAAATCAGAGGAGAATTACAAGACAGGTAGTCTATAGTAACTCAAATATACACTATATCTTTGGTGAGCAGAAAGGCATCTCAGAATGCAAAACACTCAAACCTTAAGTTAGACAGAAGACCACAAAGTTATATTCCTGTCAGCCAAAAACAGGTCTTTTCCTTTTCTAATCTTCAAATGACCAGTCTGGTTAAATCTGTACCCATGTTTGTGCAGATTCCTGGTCTTGGCTGACAGGAGGGGAACCCAAAATAGTCTTCTGCTATAGTAGCCCTCCCACCTCAACTTACAATGTTTTGTGCATTCGGAGATGCTTTTTTGCTCAGCACAGTTGTAATGGGTGATTATAGTAAACTGTATAATCCAACCCAAACACAGACTGAAATTCATGAGACATCAGATGGGCAGGACTTTCTGGCAGTGTTGGATATTATAAGAGTTCAAACTATCTGCACAATCACTCTAGAGTCATATGTGTATTGGCTCATTAAACATTTTACTGGGGATAAAAAAAAGATTTACTTTTGATTGATAACCTGTATGAGTGTACTTCAATGCTACACTGACACAGTGGCAAAGTTATGTGGGCTTACCTATTTGGAGGCATAGCCCACACATAAGGCGCATTTGTAACTTATTAGCATATTTTTTATTTGAATATGAACACAATTCTTTCTGTGTATGTGAAATGTGCTTAGAATCGGAAAATATCAGATTTTTAAATTTGAACAAGCACACATTTTTTTGTGATTAAAACCCTGTAATTTAGCAGCAAGTAAGTTATAGCTTTATATTACCTGATCTCGTCAAAGCACTTGGCTGGAGGTATAAAGTCTTCTATAGGAATAAGCTCGGGTGGAATTTTCTCAAGTTTCTTGACCTTCTTCTTCAGACGCTCTTTTACCATAAGCTCACGGCGCGGGTCAACCTTCTTCTTTTTCTTCGGCTCAGCTCTGTTCAGTATGAGAACAGAAGCCAAATTGAAATCGCAACTAAAATTGGATTTTATTTTCACCGCTAACATCACTTTACTGACCTCAGAGGGACTGACGTCTTCACCGAAAACACTGAGGTAATCCAGTGGCTGTGCCTGACAAAGCTTATAGGCTTGCATCTGAAGACAAAGTCGGAAATAAATGTGTAACGGACAACATTCTGACACTATACATTGCTTATTCTCATGGAAATGGGCCTATCTAAAAAAAGCTAATTCGGAATATAAGGAACGTTATTTAAAACAATTGATCCAACAAGTAATAAATTAAACAAACATTCAGTAAGGTAGATTTTACCAAGCCCAAGAATTATTAATAATACAGCTTCGAATATTTCCTAAATAATGCACTTTTGTTCGGTCAACATTCTTGCTAGCGTGCTAGACACTAAAGAATACATTAATGAAATGTAAATAACATACCTCGTTAATAAAACTTGTTTTGCAAGCATATGCATGACCACTCGACAACCAGTCTTTGACACTGCTAATTTTAGGAATGGATAAAAACTGTTGAAACGAGAACACAAGCCACTCGCTTATCTAGTCAACGACGCTGACGTTTTGGCACGAAATATAAAAGTATATGCATGGTAAATTCTTACAAACGCAGTTTCGATTATTTTCAATTCAATACACAATAAATGTTATCATGAAATAATGTTTTATTAAATATTTATAATTTTTAAGAAACAATAATAAGTTTTGTAATTCTATCTTTTTAAGGACAATATAGCGAATATTGAGTCTTGAATGGAAACACTAGTATGTAGGTAAAAGGTCACAGATGACGAGTTGATATTAGGAGCTCAGAAGCGAAGAGAATACATTGACCGTCAATTTCAGATAAAAGTATAATAATGTCACTCTTACGAGGTAAACAAGTCTTGTTTTTCTCAATTTTGATATTTGCTTTCACGTGTGCACTTTTACTGCACCTACACACTATGTTTTCTTGCTTTATTTGGCGCATTTGCGAAACAGATGCATGTAGCCGAATTAGAGCAAAGGTTACTGATCAGAAAAGCGGTCAAATTATTCCCTTTATAAGCGTATCGATGCATTTAATGTTTGTCATTTGTAGAAACAAGGTAGAAACTTACAAACATATATTACCAGACATTTTAACATTTGTATATTTAATTAGAGATTAGTAGCTGATCCATGAAGGGTTTTTTTTTTCAGCTGTGATTTAGAACTGCTGCTGACATTACTCTTTCTTTTGTCTAGGTGTCTTTATTGTTTCGGCTAAGAGAACTCCTTTTGGAACATATGGTGGTGTTCTTAAAGACCACAGTGCTACAGATTTGGCTGAACATGTTGCTAAATCTGCCCTTGTTGCTGCTAATGTTCCTCAAGAACTAGTTAACAGTATCATCATGGGTAATGTCATGCAGGTGAGTAACTGGTATCTGTTCACAGCTAATACCTCACAAAATTCACCAGCAGATTTATGGCCCTTTATTGCATACTCTTCATTAGCAGACCAGTATTCATCGGTATATGTGGTTTCCCCTTTTCCTACAGAGCTCTGCAGATGCTCCCTACATTGCACGTCATGTAGGTCTCCGGTGCAGTCTGCCAATACAAGTTCCTGCTCTGACTGTGAACCGCCTTTGTGGATCGGGGTTCCAGTCCATCATTAGCGGAGCTCAGGTAAGCATACATGCAAACAGGGAAAAAATTTAAATAGGTGTAATGTAAGAGCAAACCTAAGGAGCATAAGCACACTTCCACTAAATCTAATATATTCAATTATCATCATGTTAAATTTTCTTGAATTTGGCTGAGCAGTAGTCGGATGGCTCGCCAACATATTAGTATGCCTCTAATACAGTGGGGCAAATAAGTATTTGATACACTGCCGATTTTTCAAGTTTTCCCATTTGAAAAGAATGGAGAGATCTGTAACTTACATCGTATGTACACTTCAACTGTGAGAGACAGAATGAAAAAAAAAAAAAGAAAATCACATTGTATGATTTTTAAATAATTCATTTCCATTTTATTGCATGAAAAGTATTGATACAATAGGAAAAATAAAACTTAATATTTGGTACAGAAACCTTTATTTACAATTACAGAGGTCAGATGCTTCCTGTAGTTCTTGACCAGGTTTGCACACACTGTGGCAGGGATTTTAGCCCACTCCTCCATATAGGTCTTCTCCAGAGATTTCAGGTCTTGGGGCTGTTGCTGTGCAACACAGGGTTTCAGCTCCCATCATAGATTTTCTTTAGGGTTCAGGTCTGGAGACTGGTTAGGTCACTTCAGGACATTGAAGTCCTTAGTTGCCCTGGCTGTGTGGGTCATTGTCATGTTGGAAGACCCAGCCACGACCCATCTTCAGTGCTCTTACTGAGGGAAGGAGGATGTTGCCCAAAATCTCGCAATACATGGCCCCATCCATCCTCCCCTCAATACAGTGTAGTCGTCCTGTCCCCTTTGCAGAAAAGCACCCCAAAAGAATGATTTTTCCACCCACATGCTTCACGATTGGGATGGTGTTCTTGGGATTGTACTCATCCTTCTTCTTCCTCCAAACATGGAGAGTGGAGTTTATACCAAAAGGTTCTATTTTGGTCTCATCTGACCACATGACCTTCTCCCATGCGACGTCTGGATCATCCAGATGGTCTTTGGCAAACTTCAGACGGGCCTGGATATGTGATTGCTTGAGCAGGGGGACCTTGCGCACGCTGCAGGATTTTAATCCATGACCGTGTAGTGTGTTACTAATGGTAACCGTTTAGACTGTGGTCCCAGCTCTCTTCAGGTCATTGACCAGGTGCTCCCGTGTAGTTCTAGGCTGAGCCCTCACCTTTCTGAGGATCATTGATACTCCACGAGGTGAGATCTTGCATGGAGCCCCAGTCCAAGGGAGATTGACAGTCCTCCTGAATTCCTTCCATTTTCTAACAATTGCATCAACAGTTGTTGCCTTCTCACCAAGCTGTTTACCTATTGTCTTGTAGCCCATCCCAGCATTGTGCAGGTCTACAATTTTATCCCTAGTGTCCTTAGACAGCTCTTTGGTCTTGCCAATAGTGGAGAGGTTGGAGTCTGATTGATTGAGTGTGTGGACAGGTGTCTTTTATACAGGTAACGAGTTCAAACAGGTGCAATTAATACAGGTAATGAGTGGAAGATAGGAGGGCTTCTTAAAGACAAACTAACAGGTCTGTGAGAGCCAGAATTCTTGCTGGTTTGTAGGTGATCAAATACTTATTTCATGCAATAAAATGGAAATTAATTATTTAAAAATCATACAATGTGATTTTCTGGATTTTTTT
>JAOTRN010000035.1:7655677-7672469 GCA_028566695.1 Bagroides melapterus
TATATGGGTGCTAATCCATTTTTGGCTTTGTAGGCAAACATGAGTGTCTAATCCAGGGGTGTCCAATCTTAACCGTAAAGGGCCGGTGTGGGTGCAGGCTTTCGTTCAAACCAAGCAGAAACCATACCTGATTCCAACTGTTTAATTAGATGGTCTTGGCTTTCAGTATACTCAGCTGTGGCTTATACTTGGTTGGAATGAAAACCTGTACCCACACCGGCCCTTTCCGGTTAAGATTTAACACCCCTGATCGAATCTAATACAGACAGCTGAAAGGAACAAATCAATATGGTGGAGTGCATTTGGGAAGGTTCAAGTTGAAGGGCTGCTTTCTGGGTCAGAAACTGTGATATATGGGTGCTAATCCATTTTTGGCTTTGTAGGCAAACATGAGTGTCTAATCCAGGGGTGTCCAATCTTAACCGTAAAGGGCCGGTGTGGGTGCAGGCTTTCGTTCAAACCAAGCAGAAACCATACCTGATTCCAACTGTTTAATTAGATGGTCTTGGCTTTCAGTATACTCAGCTGTGGCTTATACTTGGTTGGAATGAAAACCTGTACCCACACCGGCCCTTTCCGGTTAAGATTTAACACCCCTGATCGAATCTAATACAGACAGCTGAAAGGAACAAATCAATATGGTGGAGTGCATTTGGGAAGGTTCAAGTTGAAGGGCTGCTTTCTGGGTCAGATGCAGAGGCAGACCTTCCAGCAGTGACTTAATTTAGATTTGCCATCTAGCTTATGTGGAAATTGTGGGTGTTAGAGATCTGCCCATTTTTTATATTTGTCCAATGAGCCTAAAAGTCCGCTTTCTGGCCTAGAACTGGAAGTAGTTCTGAAGAGATGCGTGCAAGGTGGTCTCTGCTTCTGTAAACTTATAACTTTTCAATCTTATTGTGTATACACATCTATATTTATATACATATTACTAGTACATATGTAACTGTGTGTATATACATATAGTTTTGCAATTCTGGTTAAATGCTAAATACTCTTCACTGATCTGCTTTAAATGATAACTTAAAAGATGCAGAGTTGGCTTGTACCAAGTTTAGAATTTAAAGATCAAAAAGCCTTCAATGATAAGATGCATGCAAATTTAAATAACTTTAGTCTGTTACATTTAGTAAATCTATGCCCCATACATTGTCAGTCAAGCAGAATGTTGTACATAAATCTGAACATATAGGTTTCAATTATTGCTATATACCTTTACATGGTGCTGCAACAAAATGAAAGAACAAAGATTTAAGTGTGATTAAGTCAGAGTGGCAATCTGTAAGGACAAGTCCTCTTATAGTGTCTAGAAAACTTTTGGGATATTTATGTGAAGCCATAAGTTATAGTAAAGACACTGACATTTTGTGATGGAGGAAAAGTTTGAGGTTGATGAAAGTGACTGATCAATGTTGCAGTCCATATTTATCAAAGACTCGAATATAACTCAACAGCAACATTGAGACATGAGGATAAAAATAATATTCTACCAAAGTTAATAATACAAACCTGCCTTCGCCAGTACCTTTGGGATTGCCATGACATACCAATCCACTTCAAGATTCCAATTAGACACTGAATTTTATATAGCATTTTCAGACTTAACCTTTTTTTTGGCTAAAATAATGAATTACTATATTCATAGAGTGTTCCAAACCATTGTTTTAATTAAAAAAAAAACATCAAATGTTCATCCTGAAAACAATAAATACATGTTCCTTACACATCTTATTTTTGTTGTACATAGCCATTTTCTTAAGACAAAAAGAGGAACATAAAAAGCAGCCAAGAGAAATTGGGTCCCAGAAATGATCAGCTTTTTTGTATTCAGTCAGTAATAAATGGTCAGGTGGTAAAGAGGTTAAGCTTGGTCTCAGCCAGACTTGAACAGCAAAATGGCCACTTGACCCAGGTAGAAATAGATGAAGTGCTTGGTCTCATGGGTCACATAGCTGCCGAAGTTCCTTCCCACAATGCAGTGCCAGGTTGGGTTGTATTTTTTGTCAAATTCCTTGAGTAACAGACAAGAGAATGCATATGTAGGCTCACTGTAACAAAATGTGCTTAAGCTCTCACTAACTGATATTTTGGATAGGTACATTTTCTTCTCAGTGTTTTCCTATTGTAAAACACTTAAATTTTGAGATGCTACAGCTTGGTATGATACCTAGATCCAAGATTTACCTTTTTGATGTAGGCAGCAATGTCCTTTTCAATGTTGTACTTCTCTAGAGCTTGTGTGGCACACTCAACAGCATCCTGTTGCATCTCCTCAGACATGTCTGCATTTTTTATAACTGCCTTCCTGTCAGACATGGCTGTTCTGCAATCACAACATGTTTTTAAAATTAGAATTGGGGTATATAAGCCTTTATTGTCTCCACATTTACATTACAGCACGGTGGAATTCTTTTTTTCAAATATCCCAAATAAAGAGCATGGGGTCAGAGTGAAGGGGCAGCTATGAGCAGAGAGGGTTAAGGGCCTTGCTCAGGGGCCTAACAATGGCAGTTTGGTGGTGCTGGGTCCTCCAATCAATAACCTAGAGTCTTAACCACTTGAGCCACCACTGCCCCTTTAGATGTACACGTTAATTTTAACAAGATAATAATAAACCAAATTGCTCCGACCCCTTTATTTTTGTAATAAAATAATATAGTCGTAGGACCTTAATAACTTCGTACTGCTCGTGCAAATGATTCGTACAGAATAGCAATCACAAGTCCGGTTCTTCTTTTCCTCACACAGGGGCATCTTGTCTCTCACGGCCGACACAGTGCCGTTTCAACAGGACTATGCACTCCGCAGCATGCACAGTGTATCTTATAATGCTGGTAATTTGCACATTTCTTTGAACGATGCAATTTCTATAGTTTATTTGTGTAAAAAAAATCCTTCTGTAAAAGCAGACCTAAATGACACTGCAAGCACTGGTAACCGTGCAAAATCAGGTTACACACCACGAAATACTGGGTTTTCTTACTTCCTTCAATTTCTTGCATAACAACCTCATCAACCTACATTTCGGTCGTTGCTATGGCGTATTGCCTATTTACGCCTATTTTATCCTTATACAGCTGGGTATCAACAGGTTGGGATCATAATCTGGATTATATTTGTGAAACGTAGTTGTGTAATTTATAATGCAAGCAAAATCCACATTTAGGCGTATAGCACTAGATAGCAATTATGCTAATTAGGTGAAGCGTTTGGTTATCGGTCTTAAGACGGCCTACAATTACAGATAGGTATGCTGGTAGCATTGTTTTTAAGCACTGTGATGTTTAAAGATGATTAGTTAAATTTGACTAGATAAACCAATTCGTCTTGGGTAGTTAACATCAGTTATTACACATAAAGCAAAGTCTTTCGTACTAATTTGAAGGGGGACTAAACCAAGTTGTAAAAAATAATTCTCTAAATTTACACAAGACATTTACAAAACGACTACCATAATCTTTAGTATCTATTTACCTTATATTGCTGAGCCTTCTCAAAGAGAGTAAGAAAACAATCCGACCGTTTATGATAACCTCCGCTATTATGTCATTCACTGAAAGTAAGGTGGGTGTGTTCTTCTTACTGATTTGTTGTCCACTTCTTTTGTTTTGAGGGCTGACGCTTACCGTTACGATTCACCTATTGGTCAACCCTAAGTGCATTCTCTCTGGAATTTTCTCTTGCATTTTATTTCAAACCATCATGCTTTGCGGCTTAAACGCATTGAAGGGCTCCATAACAACGAAGATGCGAACGCGCACGCGCCAAACTGAAATACGAGAAAACTAATATGCTGCATTCGAGTACAGGTCGTAACATGAAATTCCCAACCTACGACCAAGGAAATCAAAGTCATTGCAATCGACTTTTTTTTTTTGACAAAAGTGAATCATTTATTCGCAATATTAATATATTATATGATATATGAATATGAATATGAATATATTAATATTCGCAATATTAATGGGGGGGAGATTAATGAAAGGAAATACAAATCAATATTGTGCACCACTGATGCAGATATTATACAAATTAAAAGTCAACATACATTGTGTGGACTTTTTTTTTTTCTTTTTTATTTCCTCCCTTTCTTTTTTTTTTTTTTATTGAACAACAGTTAGAGTTACATAGTAAAGACAGAAGAAAATTTACAGAAGAAAATTGAACAGGGGCCTAAAAAAAGAAAATAAATCTCACTTACCAAATATTAATGTTATGTTTCTCAAATAAGTTGCAGGTCTTTAAAGCTTTACAATTTTTGGAATTTTTGATGGATTCTGAATATTCTTTAATTTCTCAAATGAAAACAGGCAAAAATGGCTTATTGTAAGTGTACTTGCACTTATGAATATAAAACTTTGCTAAGAAAAAAAATTAATTCATAACATAATATCTACTGTCTTTTTTTGTTCTGTTCATAAAAGCCAAAAACAATATGCTTGAAGGAGAAAGCAATGTCTGGGAGAAGATTTTTTTGCAAAAAAACTAACATCTGAGACCAGAATTTTTCAACATGTGTACAAGTCCAGAATAAGTGAGTTAAAGTTTCAGGAAGATTACTACAGAAAGCACAGCTGGCATCAATATCCTTTTTAAATCTATGTGAAATGCAAGATTTAACTGGGTAGTATTTATATAGTATTTTAAAATATATTTCTTTTACTTTATTAGCTAAGAAATATTTATATGGCAAAGACCAGACTTTTTTCAGTCGACGTATTTTGTATGGATAATACGCAGGTCGGAATGACAACATTTCGAATTCGACACATTCGCGCACGTACTTGGGGACGCATCCAATCTTATCCAGAAAGGGCCGGAGTGGGTATAGGTTTTCATTCCAACCAGGTATAAGCCACAGCAGACTATATTGAAAGCCAAGATCAACTAATTAAACAGCTGGAATCAGGTGTGGCTTCTGCTTGAAAACCTGCACGCACACCGTCCATTTCCGGATAAGATTGGACACCCATGTACAACTGCGTACGAGGTGAATTTGCAAATTATAATTCCCAGCCTACTGATAAAAGCCAGGAAAACACCCCCTCAAATTCCAAATTTAACTCGTCAACATGGAATACTTTTCTCAACTACCTCTTAATGTCTTTGAATAAAATATTGATAAGGAATAGCTTCCATCAGTAAGGATTAAGGGTTATTGCCTTGGTATTAAAAACAAATAAAGGCAGGGATATCCAATAAACATAGTAAAAAAAAAAAAAAAAAAATATGGCCTTCGTCTTTGCTAATAACCCTAAAGATATTCTATAATTGACAAATCACAATCTGGTTTTATGAATGGTCATCACCTTTGCAAACAGATTTATTGGATTGCAGTGATTATTTTTTCATGATTTCTAGGAAGTGTTTGCTATACTGTAACATGATTCTATTTTTTGATAGACTTTTGAAAGATTTGTGTAAAATTGAAAATTGCTTTTTTTCCCTGTACAGCTTTTAAGTGTGAGCTTTAGGCCATCATGTGCACTCTATTATTTGTAATATCCCAGTGAAGGGCCAGGTAACAAACCTAGGAGTAGTCCAAAGTACAATATTTAATTCAATTAAATTCAAATTTATTTGTATAGCACTTTTATCAGTGGACATTGTCTCAAAGCAGCTTTACAGAACACAAGAAATATAGTACTAAAAGTTTATTATACAAAGATTAATATTCTAGAAAAGTACAAGAGGCAACTGTGGCAAGGAAAAACTCTGTTAGATGGAAGAGGAAGAAACCTTGAGAGGAACCAGACTTAAAAAGGGGACCCATCCTCATTTGGGTGACACCAGAGAGTGTGATTATAAATTGTTATAAACACCAGAAGGTGTCATTATGAATATAGTCCTTTCAACAGTCATATACAGTCCGATCTACAAAATGGTATAGATGAGACAGGTAGATTTGTGTCTTTCAATTAGTAGGTTGTTGTCCTCACAGACCATATGTAGTTGGCATCTTTTCTTTGAATGCCTGAATCCTCTTGAAGCTTTCAGGATCCTCACAAGGATACGGGAAGTGGGAATGGCAAGTAAATTTTAACACCCACACCAGAAAAAAGAAATTAAACATTTTGCTGCAACAGGACTGTTTTTCTGTTCTCTAAAAACAGAAGGAATATCCAGGCTCACTTGCAGTATATGACTCTTACATTGCTCTCACTGATAGTGTTATTTTTTTTAATATTCAGTGAATTTTTATTAATTAATTAATTAATTTGTTTGTTTAGTTTTTTTTTGTTGGCAAATGTTTAGCAATTTAACCCTACATCTGAATGCAACCTTATCCCTAATTATATATTCTCTAAGGTAGGTCATCTGATGTAACTCTGGAAATAAATGTTGCGTAAGCTGAAACTAAGCTGTAGTGAGTGCATGCTGGAATCAAAGTAAAAGGTGGTCCAACGAAATATGAGTGTGCGACTTATGCAATGTCACAGCATTTATTTCTCACCAGAGTTACATTAATTTCTCACTCAGATCTTGTATTGATGTTGAACGCCAGTCGCCAAAGATTCTAAATGAGGTTAAGGTCTGGAATCTGCTGTGGCCAATCCATGAATTAAAAAGATGGCCTTAATTTTTGGGCACATAATGTTGCTGAATCTATTTTCCAGAGGCCAATCTTCAGGCCAATCTGAATGATAAGTGGTTTTCTTAGCTATATAGCTATATATATATATACACACGGTTTTGGAGCCAAGTTTTGGTTCGGTTAGGTTTGCAGTGGGAGCACGATTCATTTAATGGTACCAGCAATGTTAAAAAACATTAGATTCACTTTTAACTTAATAATAAATACAACAATAATTGAACTTTATATTTATTAACTTTATACATTGGTTTCACAATTCTCTACTCTAAAAAAAATTTAATGGAAAATATCACTTTTTTTTTTTCTTTTACAGTGTAATCCTTTTTTTTTTAAATTCTATACAAATCTCTTTAAAATTCTGGACATTTTCTGTAAATTAACAACCCACGTGTTATTTTATGTATTATGCCATTAATAATCTTTTTTTTAACAGAATATATTCTGTATTTTTATTCTGTATTTTTCTATTTTTTAAAATTACATACAAATGTATGTGGAATTTACATAATTATCTGCATTTAAACATGTTGGTAATTATATGAAGGGTAATGACCATACTAACAATTTAACATTTTACTTTGTACTTTTAAAGTAAATCTTATTAGTTTTACATTTGTGCACTTTATACATTCAAACTCTGCAATTTGTGAGAGAAAAGCATTTAAAAGTATTTAAATCTTGGAAAAGCATCACATGGAGAAAAAAGTTAGAACATACTTGAATGTATCCTAGCATGTACTAAATATAGTCCATCACTGAACTAACACACAGACACACTCAAACATAAGGACAATTCAGATTCCTCAATTCATAGAATATGCATGTCTTGAAAATCAGAATCCTAAAGAAACAAGTTGTTTCCATTTACTTTTTTGCTGTGAGGTGACAGTTCAAACCACTTAGCCAGCATGCCACTGCAAGCACCAATACAAGTGTTGTTTAAGAAATTTATATGTACTGCACAATTGCTGTTAAATTGACCTTGCTGGTCAGACAGCAAGGCCAACTAAATTTCATGGTGGAACACAGCTCTGGCTTAGGGTCAATGTCTACAAATATTGTCTTTTCTTACATCAGTAACTAAAATACATAAAAGACAGACACTATAAGAAGTTTAACAATTTCAATGTATACTGTTCCATATCAGGGATGGCGAATGGCCTAACCACTATAGTCAACACCTTGGACCTGGCTGGCCTATACAGAACAATAAAGACAAGAAATGGCTGTGCAACAGTGTAATGATCTTGGGACTATTCCCTGTCAGCCCACTAGAGGGGGTTCTGGCAGGGGATTGGACTTTTTTGTTGTATGTTCAATGTTCCATGTCTTGTCTTTTATTTTGAAATCTGTTCATTGTCTTGTGTGTCTTGCTTCCCTGTCCCACCTGTTCCTTGTTATGTGCTAATCAGTGCGATTATTTAAACCCCTGTGTTTGCCTTGTCTTTTGTTGGTTGTTTTCCCTTGTGGCTGTTGCGTTTCCTGTTTATGTTTGCTGTTTTGCCTTTGCCTTTGCTTTGTTTCTTTTTGTGGATTAAAATAAACCTTAAACTACATTTGGATCCTCTTGCTCATTCCTTGGACCCCAAACATTACAGAACAACCGACCAACTATGGATCCAGCAGGGAGGCTGTTTTTTCTGAGCCAAGGGTACAGGACTTTTGAAGAGTATGTGGAGGAGTTTTTTGATCTAGCTAACCAGGTAACACTCCCTGATATGGTCCTTAATCAGATTGTTGAATGGTCAGAGTTAGCCACTCACAATGCTGTTCACAGTGTACAGGAGAAGGGAGACAGGACTGCCCGCATTGCTTCATTTGCAATGAGGAGGGGCATCAAGCAGGTGCGTGCTTGAGACGACCTCAGTGGCAGGGAAACGAGAGCCGGCCACTGCAGAGGGACAACCAGTGACAGCAGAGCAATTGTCCCAAACTGAGTCGACCCACACAACACTGGACAGACCTGGAGGAAGAGAAGCCATAGATCAAAGACACACCAACCAAAGACAAAAGGGCAAATCAACAGGCCCAAAAGTGGAACAAAGGACTCAGGGAACAAAGTCTTGATCCTTACCAGACCAAAACTGACACCATAATTAAGCTAATAGGAAGTAAAGCATTAACTCTGTGCAACTTAAATGGAGTCAGTGTGAGGGCACTGCTCGACACAGAGGCACAGGCCAGTATAGTTGATTGTGAGTGGAAAATACCTACCTGACATTGAGGTGAGGCCACTGCAAGACTTACTGGGGTGCGGGAATTATCTGAAGGTATGTGCAGTTAATGGAGATCCTATTCCATTCGCCAAATGGACAGTCATTACAGTCAACATGCTAGGAAATGAGGACAACAGCCTGTCCATCAATGTACCATTCTTGGTGAGCAAGATGCCAATTCAGACCAAGATGGTGAGCAAGATGCCAACACAGACAGTGGGGGATGTGCGACGGCTATTGGGTTTCCTCAGCTATTACCAGACATTTATCCAGGACTTCTCCAGAGTTGCAAGACACTTATACGAGTTGTTGCAGGCGAAGACAGGGGCTGAACAAGACTTTGAAGGAAAGCTAAGGGGCCAAAAGTTCCCTCAAAGACTCCAGTAGAATGGATGAGAGACCATCAGCAATCTCTGGAGAGACTTGTTGGCATGCTAGAGGAACCACCAGCGCTGGCATATCCAGACTTTAACCTTCCCTTCAAGCTTCACACAGACGCGTCAGCGGAGGGTCTGGGGGCGATCCTCTACCAGCAGCAGGAGGGAAAACTGAGGGTAATTGGCTATGGGTCCAGGATACTGATGAAAGCTGAAAGGAACTATCGCTTACACAGCAGCAAACTTGAGTTCCTGGTTTTGAAGTGGGCAGTTTGCGAAAAATTCCAAGACTACCTGTTCTATGCCCAGCACTTCACGGTGTATACTGACAACAACCCACTGACATAGATGATGGGCATGGCAAAGCTGAATGAGGTAGGTCATCGCTGGGTAGGGGAGCTATCTGACTTCCGGTTTGACATCAGATACCAGCCAGGTAAAGTTAACATCGATGCTGACACGCCGTCCCGTCTTCCCCTGGACATTGAAGTTTTTGAGTCAGAGTGTACAGAACAGCTACCTACCAGTGTTGTACAAGCGGCCTGGGAAGGTAGTCGTGTATCCGAGGAAAAGGATGTGGCCTGGATCACTGCTTGTAAGCAGAGCCATCTCCTATCTGGCTGCCAACAATTAGACTGGAAGAACTGATCACAGCCCAAAAAGAGGACCCAGTGATTTCGCAAGTAAGGCAGTGGAAAGTAGATGGGGTCAATCCAACAGAGGGAATGAGAGGAAACCTAACAGGGACCACCAGGTAGCTCATGTATGAGTGGAACAAACTACATGTGGAAGAGGGACGGACTTCTCTACCGAAGGACTATGGAGAGAAAACAACTAGGCTTGCCAAGCAAATACAAGAACCTAGCCCTTGAACACCTCCATGACAGGATGGGGTATGTGGGAACAGAAAGAGTACTCAGTTGGCAAGGGATAACATAAAGGCTGAAATAGAAGGGTATGTGACCAGGAAGTGTCCCTATATAAAGCAGAAGAAACCTGGTGTGCATAGATTATCTTCACTTGGAACCGAGCCGTGGGGGCTATGAGTACATCCTGGTGGTGATGGATCATTTCACCAGGTTTGCCCAGGCCTATCCAACTAAAAACAAGTCAGGGCAGATTGCAGCAGAGCGATTGTTCCAGGACTATATCCCACATTTTGGATAACCGGCTAAGTTAGACCATGATCAGGGCTGTAAATTTGAGAATGAACTGTTCCGGACTCTCAGACAACTTGCTGGCATGGGGCACTCCTGTACGTCACCATACCACCTGCAGGGGAACCCGGTGGAAAGGTTCAATTGGACCCGCTTGCAGATGCTAAGGACATTAACAGACAAGGAAAAGGAGAGATGGCATACAACCGTACCTGGCATGAGTCTACAGGGTACATTCCCTTTTACCTGCTGTTTGGATGGCATCCTCATTTCCCAGTGGATCTGATTTTTGGTCTGGTGGAGCCAGAGGAAGAGACGACACCTAAGGGGTATGCAAGGCAGTGGGCACGCAGAATGAGTGAAGCGTACAAAATCGCTGAGAGTCACAGTCGGCAGTCAAGTGCGAGAGAGAAAGCACAGTATGACCAGAAAATGAGGGGAGTTGTGCTGAACGTAGGTTTTGGTTAGGAACCTTGAGGAGCAAGGAGGCTCAGGAAAATTGCAGTCATATTGGGAGAAATCTGTGTATGTGGTGAAGGAAGTATCAAACAATCCTGTGTATGTCATATATCCTGAAATGGTGACAGTGGAAAGAACAGGACACTACATCGTAACCTGTTGCTACTGGTGAACGACCTACCTGTAGAGACCCCAGCAATGACATCTGGGCCCACAAGACCTGAAAGGAAGGGAAAAAGCAGGACAGATTGAGGACAGAGAGGTGCAAGGAATGAGTGAGAGTCCAGCAGATAGAAGGACAGCTACTTGCCTTGAGGACTCACTAATCTGGCTGATGGGTCTCTGGAACCGAGACCTGCAACACTTGTCATACTAGAAAAATTTTCAAGATGGGTAGAAGCATTTCCAATGAAACATGGCATAGCAACACACACTGAGAAAATACTGGTGAAGGACATAATTCCATGGTGGAGTCTACCAGACTGCATACGCTCAGACCAAGGAACACAATCTAGAGGTATCTAGAATGTTAAACATTCAATGGTCATTATTCTGCCCTTACAGACCAAAAGCATCAGGACAAACAATGAGGACAAACAGGATCAGGAAAAAACAGTCCCTGGACAATGGGCAATGGTTCATAAACATCAGCGATTACTATTGGAGGCCAGGTGGGAACGTCCATTTCAAGTTCTTTTGGTCACTAATGCAGCAGTTAAAATATATGGAAAGTATAGTGGATACATGTAAGCCATTGCAAATAAGATAATTTACCTAGAGAAGAGGGATAGGTGGTAGTAGTGTTTATCAAAATCCAGATACAGAGGGACTAAAGTTTTTAGGCTTTAGATTGTCGCCTGAGTATTACACCATCATTGATAAACACTAGAGTCCTGCCAAAATAAAAGGGACAGTAATAACAGTAAAAAGTAATAAATGCTTAAACCTGAGTTATATGGCAAGACACTTTTTCCCATTTTCTTTCTTTTGAATTGAAGGTTCTTTAGTGCTACAGAGGGCCCATTCCATTCTGCATGTCATCAAGTTGACAACTGCTGGAAGGATCTGACAACCCTGATCTGCAAAGTCAACATACCACAGGACCATATTCCAAGAAAGATGAGACCCAAAAAATTATCAAAGGGAGGTAATTTGATGGATTTTGTGTCTAGTTCTTTCATGCATAAATAATCAATGCCTGACTTCCATACCTAATCAATGTCTGATGTTCCTGTGCCCCACCTGTAATTAACATATAGGCCTGTCTGTAAAGCAATCAGCTGAACGATACACAGGATGGCACTTCTGTCCTGTGCATTGTAAGTTCCCCAGTAGGAGGGCCTATCTGTATCTGTCTATTGTTTGAAGGCCTAATGTTACAAGATATAAAGTCTGGCCACACAAACAGTGCCTTTGGGTTAAGTTCCAGAAGACAGCTTTGGAACACGAGCATCTTCAATAAACACTTTTCCCCTTTCTTTTAAAATTTAAATTAATAAAGTAAAATAAATAGAATGGGACTATACAAGAGCAGTGAATGGGTTGGGATATGGATGAGTATGGGTTTAAATTTATACAGTGTGCAAAGGTAAAGTAAATGTAAATGTAGCTGTAAAGTGACCAGTGCAAGAAGGGTCCCAAAGTGAGTGTGCAAAGGTCCATCTGAGGTACACACACATTGTTGTGGGTGACTGAGAGAGTCTATAGAGTCCAGGTTCTAGGTGTTTTTCTGGTTGAGGGCTCGGATGGCCTGAGGGAAGAAGCTCCTCCTCATTCTCTTGGTGTTTGCCTTCAGGGAAGGGAAACGCTTTCCTGACTGCAACAGAGAAAAGAGTCCATTGTTGGGAATGCTGACATCCTTCACAATCTTCCTGGCTTTGGTCTAACACCGCTTGCTGTAGATAGACTCCAGGTCAGGGAACTCAGTAGGGATAGTATGTTCAGCTGACCGTACCAACCTCTGGAGGGCTCGTCTGTCCTGCTAGGTGCTGTTCCCAAACCAGGCTGTGATGCTTCCCATCACGATGCTCTCAATGGTGCAGGTATCGAAGGTCTTTAGCACCTTACAGGTGTTGAGGGTTGTGGAGGCTGATGGGGGGTGAGATGTGTTTGCCAACCTGAACTGCTTGCGGTCTCTCTTACAGGATTCGGAGATCCAGTGACATGTATTTACATATTAGAAGCCTTCTAGTATGCTGGCAAGTCACAGAGAACAAAGGACAGTGTAAAGTGATAGCACCCTCTCCTCTGACCTCTTCTACATGTGTTGTAAAAACACAAATGGCAAATAACAGATAATCCCCATTTTTGTGACAGGAAACAAGAACATTACAACAAAGTCTTTAGCATATTGCTTAACACAGATAACCTAACCAATGTATTACAAAAGAAGGTGCCTTTCTAATTCTAATCCTTTAAAGGAAGATAATCAACTTTAATCATGTGAGATAGTCTATGATTCTCAATTTATTAAGCAAGGGCATTTCCCTTATTTTAATTGGAATTACAAATCGTCCTTTTATGATCAATCTGATTATTACTGATTAGGAAAATTATTGTGGTCAGGGACTGTGGAACATAATGAGGAAATATTTTCCTTTTACCTATTTTATGCTGCATGTAATTCACTTTGTGATGTTGGTCAGTTAAGAAAGAACTGTGGACCAGTGCCAACTTGACATGGGAAAACAAGTCTATATCAAACAGACTTTTTTCATAACCTGGAGCAAACATGCATATTGTTGTAGAACAAACCATAAGTCTATCCAATCAATTCAGTTCATACTGGGCTATGTAGTGGCTGCTTAAGATGAGGAGAGTTAAGAGCCTTGATAGATTAACAGTAAGGAGAGAAGCTGGGACCTCTCTAAGGGTCCGCCTGATCTGGTGTGGTTGCAAAAACCTTGTGTGTTTATATAGCATAAAGTTAAATGGGTAATCAAAAGGGATGAGGAGACATGATTGTGGCTGTCAGACTTTATAACACTGCATTGCAGTGATGTTATTGTGCAATATTTTATATCATTTTCATTATTTATTATTATTATTTTTTAAATATTGTTTTACATTAAACTTTTCTTTCTTTGTCTTTTATACATGTAAGAGAGAGTAATGGTTGGTATATTCCATCAAACTAGTTTTGACAGGTCTGTCAGCCAATCAGAATCCATGTCACAAGCCCCGCCCCCTACACGTGGGCGACACACACACACATAAACATAAGGATGTGTATGTTTCAGCTGATAAAACATGTTTATCCGGTGAAAGTAACTTTTTGCAACGTCATCAGTTTCCACACACACACATAAACATAAGGATGTGTATGTTACAACTGATAAAACATAGCCATTGTTAGTTTGTCATTGTTAGTTTATCCTGTGAAAGTAACATTTTGCAACGTCATCAGTTTCCACCCCACATCCAAACAGTCACACGTACACATCTATATATTTAATTGGTAAAAACTAAAGTTTTATTTTAATTGTAACTGAGAAATTTATTAATTAACGACAGAGTATTTAAAATTAAAAAAGAGAGAGAGAATAATGTATAGATAATACGGAATTTAACTACTGAATACGTACCTCACATAGGTTCACTTTCCCAGATATTTAATTGATAAAAACTAAAGTTTTATTTAAATTGTTTAATTTACGTCCAAGTTTCAATTTAAAAAGAGACTTAATAAAACATATTTGTTGTAAGTTTATCTTTGTGAAAGTAACTTTTTGCAACATCATCAGTTTCCACACACACACACACACACACACACACACACACACACAATCATAAGGATGTGTATGTTTCAACTGATAAAACATAGCCATTGATACTTTATCTTGTGAAAGGGTCGTAATCCATTGTAAACCACCCGCAATCACTGGCCCACATACACGAACCCCACATCCTCATTCACACCTGGTACCTAGGTCGCAATCCATTGTAAACCCCCCGCAATCACTGGCCCACATACACAAACCCCACATCCTCATTCACACCTGGTACCTATATAAGCTCGTTTAAAAGTTTACCAAGTCACTTCACAACTTCTGAAATCCATCAGAGTGTGCAGACCTTCTACGATCTCCCTTCAAACTTTTTGAGACCATGGACTTTTCAGCAGGTGAGAACTTTGCACAAGTACACTATCTTGAATAATTTAATTTATGTTTATTAGAATGAATGGCGTTAACAATAATATTAATGTTCTATATGGAATTTAAATATGAAATATTATGAGAACGTCTCGTTCTTTTTATAGACCAAAACAGTGAATAATTTAAAACATTTTAATTACAGAACAAGTCCTGACTATGCTTATCTGACACTAGTGTCTAGGAAATCAAATCAATCAACATAGGTAATTTCATTATGTCCCTTATAGAACAATGTTTTAAGATGAAAATGTATAACTCAAAATAATAAGAGAAACAGTTTTCCGGGGTTTGTTTTAGGTGACAGCATAGTGATTATTTCCGACGACGACGGGTTTCCTGAAACATCTATGCGAGGCCTAAGATCTACAGAACGAACGGATCATGCCCATACATTTACATTTGTGGCGTCAAAGACCAACTGCTACGGTACAGCCTCGACTTAGACCGATCCACCAAACTGATGATAAGACATAACATAAAATAGGATTACTGAAAATTCCATTCCCTTCAAGGGTGGTAAATGCTCTTCCTTACATTTGTATTGTTATCTGATCTATTTTAGAAGTGAGTGAGTTCGAAGACGAAGAAGAAGTAGAGGAGGTAGAAGAACAAGAGGACATAGACCACTTTGAAGGATAAGAAAATTACGATGAACAAGCAGATATTTTTCCAGAGGAGTCCTTCATCGACACCTTTGAAGGAGAAGAAAGTAACGACGGACAAGCGGATATTTATCCAGAGGAGTCCTTCGAGGAGTTGAATGGATTCTTTCAACTAAGGGACAGAATATTGGAAAACTTTGATCATCTGTATAACACGTGTGAAAACACTTCAGGTACAGACTATCTTCTATCTTTGCACGATACTCTTGAATGTTTGAATAGGTGTGTTACGGTGAATATAGAATTGTTAAGAATATTTCACAACAGACATGGCTTCAGGAGCTAAAAAAATGCGTTTTGAAAATAATTCAACGTCTCAAGATAATGAATTTGATGAAACCCCATCTTGTTCTAATAGTTTGACACAACACGTCTCATGCACAAATCTGAACCCGTATTTAACAGAAGCTATCGCTCGGTTAAACGAGAGTTTAGCACTGTCACAACAGCTTTTCAGTCAAAGCCCTAATACAGAAAATGGTGTAATCGTCGAACCCGAGACACCCCACAACATATTCTATGAACTAAATGAGAGTCTGTTAGCATTACAGAATAGTCTAAATGAACAAGTACATTCTACAGAGTTAAACCCTGCGTTAATAGATGCTGTGAATCAGTTGAATGAAAGGTTATCCTTAGCCACTGAACAAAACGTCAACGACGACTCTTCTTCAGAAAACGGCAACTGTCACAGCGGCTTTTCAGTCAAAGCCCTAATACAGAAAATAGTGTAATCGCTGCACCTGAGACACCGCACGACATATTCTATGAACTAAATCAAAGCCTTATTATGTTAAATGCTAACTAAGTAAATGCAAATGTTTCACAAAACACTGAAATGGTAAATGTTCAGTCTGAAAATATTGCTCCCTCTAATGTTGAAAACGTACAAATAGCTGATGTTGTGGAGAATATGGCGCCCTCTAACACTGAAAACGTACAAATGGCTGATGCTGGGGAGAATATTGCTGCTCCTAACGTTGAAAACGTACAAATAGCTGATGATGTTGAGAATATTGCTCCCTCTAATGTTGAAAATGTCGAAGCCGGTAACGGTTGTAGCGTCTCAAGGTCGGATCATTTGCTTCTGGCGTATGCCCTACTCAAATCCTAATTAACAGTTACAATGGTCTTTTACGGCCACTCCACAGATTCCCAACCAACAGGCA
>JAOTRN010000035.1:7672569-7685882 GCA_028566695.1 Bagroides melapterus
ACTCTTTCTTTCAATCCAGCAAGACCCCTCATGAAAAAACAATTTACTTGTTTTTGCACGATAACCACTATTATGGGGTAAAAAACATCAGAGGTTTTTTGGGTTGTTGTTATGTCTGTCGTTTCTGTCACTCGGGGTATGAGGATGCTCGGAGTAATTGTTGTGATTTTTGTTGTAACATTTGCCGTGACGCAGATTGCTACAAACAACCTCGAGGTATAATTAAATGCCCTGATTGTTCGAGGTTGTGTAAGTCACAATATTGCTTTGACATACGTACATAAAGCTAAACTGCGTATGAAAGGATGTGAATATTCTTTGTGTGATTCGGGATTCTACTGTAGTATCTGTAATATTGTGGAGTATCGAAACCCCCTTAAATACAAAGAACAAGAGTGTCGTAAGAGTGTATGTGAGCTCTGTGGTGAAAAACACCACTGTTTCTTGAGCATAACTGTTTTATGCAGCCATTATTTATTGAATGGGAAACTACGAAATACATCTTTTACAATTTCGAGACAAGACAGGAAACTGGAACTCATATAGCTAATTTCTTGTGTGGTAAGAAATATAAAGACAAGCAGTGGGTGTTCAAAGGGGATGGGTGCGTCGCAAAGTTTTTCAAGACTTTCTGACGTAACCGTTACAAAGGTTAGCTTTTATCGCGCATAATGCTAGAGGCTATGATTCTTACTTTTTTTTGTTAATCACTTGGTGAAAGAAGGAATCATGCCTGACATCATTGCGCAAGGTGGAAAAATTTTGTGTTTCACCGATTCTGATTTTCGACAAAAGTACATCGATAGTCTGTCTTTCTTGCCCATGAAGCTTAGCAGCATTCCTAAGGCCATGGGTTTTTCAGAAAGTAAGAAAGGGTATTTTGCTCATTTCTGGAATACCTTAGAGAACCAAAACTACGTAGGCCCGTATCCTGACCCAAAGTTTTACAGTGTGGACAGCATGATGGCTAAAGACAGGGAAGATTTTTTCAAATGGTATGCGACGGTGACTGATAGTTTTTGACTTTCAGCAAGAGTTGTATGAATACTGCGTGAACGATGTTGACATTTTGAGACGGGGGTGTATAGATTTCAGAAAAGAAATTCTAGAAAGTACAGGAGTTGACCCATTCAAATGTATAATGATAGCTTCTGTGTGTATGAAAGTCTTTAGAACCATGTTTCTCAAACAACGCACTCTAGCTATTCCGCCGCTTGATAATTACATCAACAGGCAAAAATCTTTCTCGACACCGTCCATTCGGTGGCTCGAATACATTTCGGCCACTCAAAACCTCACTATTCGGCATGCTCTGAACGAAGGCAAAGTGAGGGTTGGCCTGTATTTTGTGGATATTGTAAAGTGGGTCAGACGCGAAAAGCATTTGAGTTTCTCGGTTGTTTTTATCACGGATGTGAAAAGTGTTTTCCCTCATCGGTCACTCACCCCCTTAATCGTAATGTTAGCTTCGGTGATGTCCGTCAAAAGTCGATGGAAAAAATTATGCAATTGCAAGACACTCATAAGATGCAAGTCACAACGATTTGGGAACACGAGTGGATTGAAATGAAGAAAAGTGACGACGGCACGATAAACTTTCTAAAAATCTTTGCCTTTCCTGAGTGTCTAAACCCGCGAGACGCTCTTTACAGCGGCCGTACAAACGCGTTACACTTACACTATGTTGCACAACCCGGTGAGACAATATCGGTCATCCTACCATCATTTTTCGTGACTTTAAACCTCTTGAAAATTACTTTGGTATCATCAGAGCAAAGGTTTTGCTGTCTAGAGGTCTGTGGGCACCTGTTCTTCTGTACCGTGTAAAAAGCAAACTCCTTTTCCCTCTGTGTAGAACATGTTGTGAGCTACAACAACAAACGCGATGCACACATTCGGACCAGGAACGCGCCCTTACCGGTACCTGGGCCTCTATCGAAATAGCGAAGTCCATCGAGAAGGGATATCAAGTTTTAAAAGTGTTTGAAGTTTGGCACTTTGCTAAAAAAAAATCTAATAGTCTCTTTACATATTACATTGACACGTTCCTCAAAACAAAACAGGAAAGTTCAGGTTACCCATCCTGGGTAGTCGATAAAACCACAAAAGAAACGTACATAAACAATTATTGAGATAACGAGGATATTGAGTTGGATCCAAATAAGATCAGTGTCAACCCTGCTAAACATTCTGTAGCTAAATTAGCATTAAACGCTTTATGTGTC
This sequence comes from Bagroides melapterus, assembly GCA_028566695.1. Taxonomy (NCBI): domain Eukaryota; kingdom Metazoa; phylum Chordata; class Actinopteri; order Siluriformes; family Bagridae; genus Bagroides; species Bagroides melapterus. Next base: position 7,674,795 of record JAOTRN010000035.1, read on the forward strand.
AGAATCAAGGCAGATCAAACACTACTCTGATAAATGAAACGTCAAAGTTTTTAGAGTACATGTTCTCCGATATGTACAACGTTAACCATTTCTCTTTTCTGTCAGAAGAGGTCGCTCTTGTTTAGTGGAGATATAAGGATGCTAGATTGCTTAAACCAGGGAACGCTAACGTGTAAGTCGGAATTTTCACTACGGCGTATGCTAGACTCGAACTGTACAATCTGATGGAGCAGCTAAAACAACGTTTATACACCGACACAGACAGCGTCATTTTTAAACGTAAGGAAGGTGACCAGATACCTCCGCTAAGCGATTACTTAGGCGGTTTAACTAGTGAGTTAGATGAGGGAGATCACATTATAGAGTTTGTAAGTGCCGGTCCTAAAACTTACGGTTACAAAACTAAAAATGGAAAAACAACTATGAAAGCTAAAGTTATTACCCTAAATTTTAACAATTCTGAAGTTGTTAATTTGAAATCGCTGACAAACCTGGTGGTCAATCATGTAAAGAATCCGGGTCACGCCGGTCAACTTATAACGTCTCACAACCAAATCGTACGAGATAAAAAAGGGTTTCACTTGAGAAACCAAACACAAGCAAAAAGGTTCAGGGTTGTGTATGACAAACGTGTTTTATTACCCGATTTTTCAATTCTCCCTTACAGGTATTAAGACCGTTCAAGCTTGTGTGTGTGTGTATATATGTATGTATGTTTGTATTTTTTATTTATTTATTTTTTCACAACTCTCGATTATGTTAATAAGACTGATCATGCTTATGTGTATATAATTGTATGTATATAAATAAAGAGTGCATTTTGTTTGATTCTATTGAGCTGATTTGACTGTTAGTCATGGAAAATATGAACGTGACAGCATTTGATGCGAGATTGCAACTGCCATTTTCATGTATCGTTTGTGGTACGAGTAATAGTGGAAAATCCTATTTTGTCAAACTCATGTTGGAAAACTGTAAAGAGATCATTTCAAAAGTACCTGAAAATATTGTGTGGATTTATTCAACAACGATGAGATGTTGACCAAAATAAATTTTCTTCAAGGAATCCCCGACTCATTGTGTGATGATGTACTTTTTCCTCCAAGTAAGACAAACATGTTGATACTGGATGATTTAATGGAGTCTGCGAGTAAAAACGACGAAGTGGAGAAGTCTTTTACGAAATACACACGTCACAGAAACCTGAGCGTAATCTATCTGGTTCAGAATTTATTTTTTCAAGGCAAGACGAGTAGAACAATCAATTTGAACACCCACTACATGGTTCTTTTTAAAAATCCTAGAGACAAATTACAACTCAGCGTACTAGCTCGTCAAATGTATCCGGGTAATAGCAAGTTCTTTTTAGAATGTTTCCAGGATGCCACCGCTAAGCCTTATGGGTATTTTCTGGTTGATCTAAAAGCAAACACACCAGAACACATGAGGCTTCGGTCAGGGCTGCTATCACATGAAAATCAGGTCGTGTATGCTCCGAAGAAGAAGAACAACAACAAACATTTTTAAAATAAAGGAAACAATGTCTAATCGAATGAAAAAAATCCTTCCGTTGTTGAAAACGTTATACACGTCAACATCCAGTCAGAGAAAACATATACTGCATGACGCACCGCCAGATCTCATTCTCAGCATATGTGAAATAGCGCTGAACATCCTCAGAGGGAACATTCCTCTAACGTCTAGACAGTACAAGGAATTAAAAAAGCAGAAAAAATGGATCAAACTTTTTGCTAATAAAAGATAATCTGTAGAAACCAAAAGGAAAGTTATTAACCAAAAGGGTGGATTTCTTCTCCCGTTGCTTAGCATAGCCGTACCTTTTATAAGTAGTTTAATCGCCTCTCGTAACGGTTAAACATGGAGACAGCTGAGAAAATGTATTTAGTCCCTCAACATCAGATTGATAAACTTAAAAATGTCATTCCCAATAAAGAAAACCTAAGAAAGTCTGCCGAAAACAACTTGGACGACGGAATACGACAGATTTTATCAAGGACGGATCTGAATGAATACGAGAAGGTGAAAATGTATACCGCGGCCCTGTTTTTAAACTTGGTTAAACTAGGAGAGCAGGAAACAACTCAACTGACTCTTTCCCTTCCTAAAATACCCGAAAGTAAAATCGAAACGACTAAAGATTCACAACCGATCAAAGATGAAATCCAACTTGAAGTGCTTGCTAACGTAGCATCGAGGAGTAAAAGAAACGCTTCCTACATTATGGAGAAAATCTTAAAATCCGGTGATGTTGCTTCATGGAATGACAAGGGTGAATTTATTTTTAACGGAAATACAATCAAAGGATCTCACATGGTGGATCTTCTTAAAAATCTCACGGCCCCTCATAAAGTTTTCGATGACCGGAGACTTTTAGGTTGGTCAGAATTCTTATGTACTGTAGCAATCCTAAATATACCGTATTCAACTATACCTAACGGGGGTGTTATACGCAAAATATCAGACATTAAAAGATCAAAAGAACCCCACCCTTCACGAATCGCATCCCCCTCTCACTTTGTTTCCCCGTCTTCTTCACCCCCTAAAAGCGATGATGATTCATACAACCCTTATACAGATTTAATTTCTCCTAGGAATATTCGTTCTTGCTGGGTCGAATTTTGAAATCATCATTTCTTTTTAAATCATCGCTATACATAGACATAATACTGTTAAACGAAAAATCTTTAGCTCTATGACGTAGAAAAAATACACAATGTTGCCTGCAGGAAACTGAAGTAAAGACTTGAACCTGTTTAGCGTTATATTTTATTTCACGACAGTTCTTTGTCAAAAAGTATTGATTAGAATCGGGAAATAATTCGTAATCTGGGGCGTTGCCGTACGAGTCGAAAAACTCTCCCGAGGTTCCGTCATTAAGATATAAAGCTAGCCAATGTTCACCCGGCAGGCGTCTCGGATGTGTATTCACAATGAGCAAAGCCGGAAACCGTCTCAGGTTATGCGTAGGTAAATCATCACAAGCAACCACTCCGTAGAATATTTTATCTATTTCCAGACAACTTCTCATAACGGCGGTTAGTTCTCTGGTATCCATGGGTTACTGGTAATCGATGAGTACATTTCTCTGGTTGTTTACTTCAAGAATACTATCAAAACTGGCATAGACGATAAGATTCACTGTTCTTGGAAGGGCATTACGAAATCTGATTTCCAATCGCATGTTCCCCGACTTTATTAATGACAGATGTTGACTGCATTCGTCGTCCGGATTCAGGTTGAATGCGAATAAAGTATACCCGTTCGAATACTCTTCTCTGTTTATTGCCAGCGCTTGATCTTTTATATGCTTCCCTGATGCTAAAATTAAAGAATGGAATTCACGAACCACATTACCGGACTGGAAATCGGGTTGAAACATAAACATAGCGGGTTGTCGCTACATACAAAGCGACAAACTCTATATCGTAATGTTTAAAATGAAATGGGTTTTTATTATATGCACCGCTGAAGGCATCGTTGTCTACCAAACCAAAAATAATGGATTTCGGTAAAGGGCCTAAGAAAACGTTTTCTTGAGAACAATGACGACTCCTGGCCACTAGGCTGAAGGTCTTCATGCAGATTCTCTCGATAGGGTATTTGGCAGTGGCTGTAAGCAACGCTTGAGCATGCCTGAGCTTTACAGACGCTGATACGGAAACTTTCTTGAGGAAAAGGGAAGCGTTACCGTCCTCCATCAAGCAAAATTCATCTTTGCTACGTATCATTTTAATTCTTAAATCAATCCCATTCAGTAAAAGTTTATCTTGAAAAAATATATCGGAGTGAATGTGTCCGATCTGATCAAAAGTTTTGCTTTCGGCACTGAATCGGGATCTTCGTTTAAACCCTTCATTTCACCCGTCGGGGTCTGTGACATCTATATGAATCGCCGTGTCTTTATAAAATAATCCGGAAAATCCGCAATCCGCAAAATTGTGATTCCAAGGTTTCTTTACCGTAGGCATTCAAAGATAGCACGATACGAGTAAGTACTACTACTCTGAGAAATAAGGCGATCCCCAAGCATAACGTCCACTTGTGAAAAAAGAGACGCTATAGGATAGTTTGCAACCCCTACTTTAGCGTTGTTAGCTATGTTGGTTCCATCCGCATTAATGATTTTACAGGCGAGGTGTAAGAACGTGTTGTTCAAGTCTAGGTAATTCTCTCCGCTTCCAGCTACAAAGAACTCCAGAGGACCGGTGTCCGTCAGAGCGGAAAGCGGGGGTATTTCAACATAAGTATACTTTTCAATACTTGTTTGGGTATACGGTAGTGTGAAAATATCCAGTTCTGACTTTGTGTACTCTGAGGACAGAGCGTGTAATAGAGCCATGATGTTAGAAAATGTTCACTCACTTTCTTTTGTGTGAGACAGGGGGACGCTTGTCGCCTCTCACCGCGGTCTTTTTCACACTGGTTTTGACTTTAGTTACACGGTGTCTCTTATTCGGGAATATCTGATGCTGTCCTGGAGGTCTTTTAAATTTTATACGTGCAATCAAGGCAAGACCTGATCCATCTTTATTTGATGATTGTGGCTTGTACATAATGTTTCTCACTATATCGCTTGCAATACCCTTGACAGCAGTTTTTAAGTGAGGCTTTGCAATAGCTAGACCCCTCTTGAGCAATGGTACGGCCATTCTAAAGAGTCCCTTGAACAGACCTCCTAGCCCCGCCCCATACATTACAGGGGCACCTTGAAATCCCGGTAATCCATCGCCATCTTGATTTACATAATAATTAACGTAGGATTGTGGATTAACGTATCCCCTATCTATCATTTTTTTTATTTTATTTTTTTATTTTATTTGTTTTTTTAATTAATTTATTTATTTAAAATGAACGATGAAACGAATATTTAGCCGGTCTGAAGTGTAGCTTAACTATAAACTTTCCATAACTAAATGGTACGTGTTTGTTTTGATCCGTTTTCACTTCGATTATGATGTCGGTAATGTAGTTCTTAGTGACACGCGTGTAGTGTTGCTTATCATACGCTATACTAACTATTTCGTTGTTTTCACCCGTTATATGTACACATCTTAGTAACGGTGCAAAGCTGTCACCGACCCTTTGATGCTCAATAATATCTGTATATACATACATAGTATAAAATCCCCCGTGAATATCGGGTGCTTCCGGTTCACGCAGTGTTAGTGGAATATCATGATTAACGCCTTGTATATGCGCTAATTTTCCAGACGTTTTGGAGACGTGCCATTTTGAGGTTTCCATTTTGATTTTATTTTTCACAGGGTTATAGGATAACGTTAGATCGTGGTCGGTTAATTTAAAATAACTGTTGATTTCTGCAATAAGATCTTCGATACTTCTATAATTTCCATGTTTTATATTAATCGATGTGCTTTTAGTTTTTTTCCCATCCTTCAGAGCGACGTAACACGAGGTGTCCTGTTGCGATATCGTGTGCCAACTGCGGATATACTGAACCTCCGAAAGTGAGACTTCCCAGTCTCCTTTCAAGTCGATTGGTTTGGCAAATTTAGTAGTATAGTTAGAATTCTTGTTATTAGGATAAATGTCCATCGATGCATTGCTCGGAAGTCACAAAGAATCCGCACTTATCCATGGTTTATCGAATATAGTATGCATGCGACAAGTGTTTTAAAATTCTATCTCACAATGTTGACTACTGCTTCGGCAGGAACCCAAGAATTAAATTTATCAGGCCACCCTACCCATTTAACCAGACAGACTTTTTTCTGGTTCTGAGTCTTTTCTGCCAAGATTTTCTCTATTTTGAACGTTGCATCCTTACCTACAATAATCTTTTGTAACTCTGGCTCGTAAAACGTTCCCTCAATTTTTTCTCCATCGTAGTCATGTAACTTATATACCGGAGGATCTCTAGGTATCTGATCAGAAATATTCATATTCATCAGAAATATTCATCCGCAAAATTTTGCTCGTAACCTTTTCAAACTGTCCTTTTGAACGAGAAATTCTAACAACGTCACATATTTTATACTTGAATTTTACTTTCTTTATTTTCGGTGAGCATAGACCGTAAAGAGTTTTAAATATCCTGAAAGAATTGGTTTCGTTGACTTCAACAGGCTTCATTTTGATGCTGGAATGGTGATTATGATTGTAACCGTGAATCAAATCTTGTACGTCTATGTATTTTCTTGTATTAAAGGCTGTAAAATACCTCCACATCCTATTCTTTAGCGTTCTGTTGAACCTTTCACACACCGATGCTTTTTGACCGGTACCCGTGGCAAAGTGAACAATGTTGTGTTTCTTCATCAAATTTTGAAAATTTTTGTTGAAAAACTCTTTCCCTTGGTCAGTTTGTAGTTTTTTTGGGATCCTACCTTCCTTTAGAATGGATTTAAAAGCTTTAGTTACTTCACCGCCGGTTTTGTTTCATAACACACGCACCCAAGCGTATTTGGATAAAATATCTATACACATTATCAAAGATTTCGCGTTGTTGTTACTCTCTGACAGGTTGCTTATATCGACTAAATCAGCTTGCCATTGTTCATCGATGTGTTTCACAAATACCACGTTTCTTTTAAACTTTGTACTCACCGGTTTATGAAGAGTGTATGCATCCTGCTCAGACAACCAGTTTTTTATCTCAACGTCATTAACTCTTTTACCCATTTTCTCAACAATAGCTCTTTGCAAACTCTCAACACCGCCGTATGACTCAGGTTCGGATGGCATGTAATATATGTTTTTCATCAAACGCTCAGTCACTTTGGAGTGTTGGGACACGAATGAACAAACATTTGTGTAGGTTATGATTTTATTTTCATACATCTCATGATGTGAGTAAGATTTACATTTTTGTACAGTAAATATTCAAAAAGGTAATCAAAAGTTTTAAAGACGTCAACATTTTCGTTTCTAATTAATGTAGAAGCACACATTTCGGTTACATAGGTTAAGATACATAACACATGACTAGTTTTACATTCAAAATGATTAGCAAACATGGTGGATAAAACCGCTTGTACATGATTGTGTAAAGTACAGTCTATGTTTACATTATACATAGATACCCGTTTTTTCGTTAAATCCCACGTTGTGTTCATAAGCTTTTCAAGTCGTAAAACAACATCTTTATCAACAGGAAAAGGATTAGTGAAAATATAAGGGTTGTTAACTCTCAGTTCAACGATATGATAGAGAGTGGAGATGAACGTAGACTTCAGACTTTTCTTGGAGTCAGGACTGATGTGGCGTGCTTTGAAGTTTCCCATGTATGTGGTGGGTCAGGGGGCTCCAGAGATGCGTGAAAGGTCCAATAGTCCACAACGTCTTCATACATCTGATCGTTACAGATTTCCTTCGGTTTCTCTTTAGCCTCACTCAGAACCGTTTTGATGAAAGGTTCATTTTTCCAGTTACAAATGGTAGCCTCAACGATACGTTGAATTTTTTCCAAGGATGGAGTTTGCTTGAAACCGCACAATTTCAGAGCCGTCACCACGGTATATTTCAACCACGGTTTAAATAACTTTTTCAACAGTCTGAATGGGTTCATGTGAAGGTAGTATTCATCGGGGTCAAATAGACATGCGTGCTGCATTTGAGAGGTATGGCTTATAAGACAACCGTTGCAGTTGTCTTTGAGATCTTGATCAATAATTCTGTCCAACAGTTCCCCCTTCACAGCACGGATGATAGCCAGAACAGTGGTAGAAACGCACCCGTCGGCTTCGTTGTTCACCGGCAGATAGGTCAGATTTCTCTTTCCTAGGCTTTCACCCATGTTTTCATCAACTTTACATCCGGAAGAGGGCGCATCTTGATCATCGGCTATGGCCGAGGTGTAAAAGAAAGGGGTGAAGCCCTGTGACATTTCGGCCCATAATGCACGGAAGGTTTCAACTCAAAATTTTGTTGATGGTCATATATACAGAGTTAAGGAGGCAGAGTCAGTAGGAGGCACGGTTTCTACAGTCTTGAAAGACTAATGAATCAGAAAAGTGCCTCCAATTTTACTCTTATTGCTTCCATTTCTTTATTTCGATCCACTTTTTCGTATAATTGACCGATCTGATTAAAGTATTGTTTTAGGTCGTGCCACCCGGTTCGTACATACTTCACTTCGCTGATCTCTTTGTTTTCAGATCCTTCGTCTGTAGTGGTGGAGGAAATATGAAGAGAAACCTGATCCTTGGCGAAGTTTGTTGCTCCGATTCGATAAGTCTGAAGTGGAGGTGCATAGTTTTTCCACTTTCTTTTGTAGGCCTCTGGTGAAAAGAAATCCATTCGTATGATGTAGTCAAAGACTTTACACCATTCACGAAACTTTTTCCAGTCATCCTGGTCAAAAGTTACGGTCTCCGTAGCGCTGCTCCAGTGAATTTGACCCAGTCTGGATAGCTTGAAAAGTGTTACGTGTAATGATTGTACATTGAAATAAAAACCGTCCGTACAACCGTTCGATAACAACCAATATTGCATATCATCACGTTCTAAAATGTTAGCAAATCTACCCAAAGTAGATTTCAGCTTCTTCGGTGCATCAGGACATGCGGCCATATTTACGGTCAAAGAATCAAGGGTATTCTACATGCTAAGACATAAAGTATTTAAAGGGGTTTGAACCGTTAGGGTGTGTGTGTGTGTGTGGAAACTGATGACGTTGCAAAAAGTTACTTTCACAAAGATAAACTTACAACAAATATGTTTTATTAAGTCTCTTTTTTAATTGAAACTCAGACGTGAATTAAACAATTAGTTAGATGAAATGTTTGTACAATTAAAATAAAACTTTAGTTTTTACCAATTAAATATATAGATGTGTAGGTGTGACTGTTGGATGTGGTGTGGAAACTGATGACGTTGCAAAATGTTACTTTCACAGGATAAACTAACAATGACAAACTAACAATGGCAACAAACAAAGTTTTATACACATCCTTATGTTTGTGTGTGTGGAAACTGATGACATTGCAAAAAGTTACTTTCACCGGATAAACATGTTTTATCAGCTGAAACATACACATCCTTATGTTTATGTGTGTGTCGCCCACGTGTAGGGGGGCTGGGTGTGTGTGTCACCACGTGCAGGGGGGCTGGGTGTGTCCGTGACTGTTGGGTGTGATCTACTTCATCAATACAAACATCTGTCTCAGTGGTTGGAGGAAGTGACATCAATGAGATGGAACGTCCGGTCAAAAGGGGGAAGGGGAGGGATATTGTGACGTCAATGAGGCGGGACTTCCGGTCAAAAAGAGGAAGGGACGGGACATGTCAATGTCAATGAGGCAGGACTTCCTGTCAAAAAAGGGGGCGGGGCGTGTGACATGGACGATTCTGATTGGCTGACAGACATGTCAAAACTAGTTTGATGGAATATACCAACCATTACTCTCTCTCATGTATTTTAACTGCCTGTGAGCTGCTGTTATAACTGAATTTTCCCACTGTGGGATCAATAAAGTTTATTTTATCTTATCTTACATGAAGTAATGGTACAGAGTGTTAGAGCAATTAGCATAAATTACATTGGGGGAAAAAATTAGATCCCCTGCTGATTTTGTAAGCTTACCCCCTTACAAAGAATTTAATGGTCTAGAATTTTTATGGTGCAATGTTGGGCAATATTTTATAATGTTATATAATTTTCATTATTTATTATTATTTTTTTTAAATATTGTTTTACATTAAACTTTTCTTTCTTTGTCTTTTATACATGTATTTTATCTGCCTGTGAGCTGCTGTTATAACTGAATTTTTCCACTGTGGGATCAATAAAGTTTATTTTACCTTATCTTACATGAAGTAATGGTACAGTTAGAGCAATTAGCATAAATTACATTGGGGGGAAAAAATTTGATCCCCTGCTGATTTTGTAAGCTTGTCCCTTTAGGAAGTACTCCTCATTATGTGTATAAAAGACCTGTCACAAAATAAAACTGTCACAGAATGAATCTAAAATCAACATGGGGTCAAATAATTATTTCCCCCACTATAGAAATTTCCAAATAGAGGAGGTAATTATATCTCTAGGTTTTTTTTGGAGAGTGTTGCTCCTTTAAAGCTTGGGTTTACCTTTGCAATAACATTTCTTCCGATTATAAAAATGTTTTGGGAAAGAGGAAGGATTCCCCACACCAATAATTAAGTTGCATATAAAGTGGACACCACATTAGCAAATAGTCTGGAGGACTATTCCAGGATGTGTCATTTAATATCAGAGATTCCAAAAAAACCTGTGCAAATCATTTCAGAATCACATATCAATTTGCTAATCTTTATAAATTGTTAGATTGATGCATCAAATATTTCCTTGGTAAATCAGAAACACCCCCAAATTATCATTCAATTGGTAATATTTTACATGAGGAAAAAAGTGAAAATTAATATTTTACAGGCAATATTGGTAATATTTATTACCAAGCACTCTATACCCCCATAGACCCTGAACAACTTTCATGACCAAACTGTGGGATAACCCCTGCCTAATATGCAGATAACAATGGACAACTTAAAATATGAAAAAGGCCTTGTGACTCAAAGCAACATTCCTGCTTGAGATTCTTTTTGTTGTAACTTCAGGATCAACTCTAGTAAGTTCATCTGCATTGTCACTTCCTGTCAAACACACAGACATAATAAAAGAAGAAGAAATAAGAAGAAATTACTCATCAAAGCGTATGTATAAAAGACAGGACAATATACTAAAGTGTTATTTGTACCTGTGGGAGAGTGGTGATGTAGAAACCAGGGACTCCAGCTTTTTCAAGTGTATTTTGTTGATCCAGGACCTTCTGATCCATCTCTACCACGATCTTCTCATCCATCATTCGTTGTTCATCTTTCACACGCTGCTCCAGACCCTGAAATGTTCAGAGAGACAAAACAGAGCAGTGTGAACATAAAAAGCCTGTTTTGTAATAAAAATACTCTGCATAAAAAAATAAACAGTGTTGGGAAGATTACTTTGGAAATGTAATAGGTTACAGATTACAAATTACCCTATTCAAAATGTATCAAGTAGTGTAACTTTTCAATTACTTTATAAAAGTAAAGTAACTGATTACATTTGATTACTTTTTGATTACTTTCAAG
>JAOTRN010000035.1:7700053-7717818 GCA_028566695.1 Bagroides melapterus
AGTGGTTCGGTTTAATGAGCTCTACGTGTCTACCAAATTTTATAAGTATAGGTGCAAGTGTGTACGAGCTATACAGCGGGGCGTGCAACGGGGCGCTGTGTCCGTCGTGGGGGACCCTGCTGTGCTTGGGCCGTAAATAGAAAAAGTAGATTTCCTGAAGAAAATACTTATGAAAAGGCTCATGCAGTTTAGTCTAGTTCCTAACATGTTAATATATAGCTAGACCATTGATTGGCAACTGATACAGACCCCCTTCATTATTTTCAATTTTGTTATGGAGCCTGATACTACAAAACAGAATTATGGAAATATTTGCAACTATATTCAAAGGGAAAATGTAAAAGATCACATGTACATAAGTATTCAGGTCATTTGCAATAACACTTGAAATTTAGCTCAGGTCCCTCCCATTTATCTTGACTAAGATGTTTCTACACCTTGACTGGAGTCCACCTGTGGTAAAATAAATTAATTAGACATAATTTGGAAAGGCACACATTTCTACCTAGAAGGCCTCACAGCTGAAAATGCATATCAGAGCAAAAACCAAGCTATTAGGTCACAGGAATAGCTTGCAGAGCTCAGAGTTAGGACTGTTGCAAGACACAGATCTGGAAAAGGCTACAAAAACTTCTACTATACTGAAGATTTCTTATGGCACACTGGCTGCCATAACTCAAATGTAAGATATTTGGCACAACCAGGACTCACCCAAGTGCTAGTAGCCCCACCAACAGCAATTGTGAGGGAAGAGCCTTAGTTAAAAAAAAAAAAAGGTCACCAAGAACCCAATGGTCACTCTGACTGACCTCCAGAGATCCTGTGTGGAGATGGGACAAAGTTCCAGAAAGACAACTATCAATGCAGCCCTCCACCAAACTGGTCTTTGGAAACATGGCTAGCTGAAAGTCTCTCCTCAGTGCAAAACACATGAAAGGCTGCTTGGAGCAAAAAGGCACCTGAAGGACTCTCAGACTATGAGGAACAAGATTCTCTGGTCTGATCAAACCAAGATTAAACAGTTAGGCCAAATTCTACGTTACCTATGCCTGGAAGAATCCAGACAGCTCTCATCACCTGCACAATACCATCCCAACAGTGAAGCATGGTGGTGGTAGCATCATGCTGTGGGGTTTTTTCAGCACTAGGGACAGTGAGACTAGTTAGGGTTGAGGAGAAAGCTCAATGAAGCGAAGTACACAGGTCCACAGTGCTCAAGACCTCAGACTAGACCAAACAACACTCAGTTTCCTAGAGTGGCCCAGACAGAGCCCTGACTTGAATCCTATTGAAAATCTCTGGAGAGACCTGAAAATAGCTGCCCACCAAAGGTCCCCATTCAACCTGATTGACCTTGAGAGAATTTGCAAAGAAGAATTGCAGAAAATCCTCCAATCCAGGTGTGCAATGCATATTGCATCATACCCACAAAGACTCAAGGTTGTAATTACTGACAAAGGTGAATCAACTAAGTACTGAGTAAAAGGTCTGAATACTTATGTATGTGATACTTCAGTTTGTTCTTTAATACATTTACAAACAGTTCAAGACTTCAAGAATTCTGTTTTACACATATCAAAATTCCTGTATTTACAAAATATAGGGTGTGGGTATATGTAGAGGGCAGAGATAACTATTTCATATGAACCATAAGTTTGATAACCATAAGTTTGATTGTTCAGCTGTAACCTGTAATATGAATTTTGGTGATGATCTAACTACTAAAAACATGGCACCAGCCAACCATATTTTAGCTGGCATTTGACAGGGTGACACTGCTATCATCATAAAATATGAATGACAAGATCTAGCACAGACCCTATCTGACAATCTTACTCAAATTGTTCTGCACTGTTCATGTTTTTGCTTAATAAAGCCACAGTGAAAATTTCTAGGCTCTATGCCATATAAATTTAGAATCTTTTAGACTTACCCAATCAAACTGAAAGTAATTTGCATATGTCAAACCTACTTTTCCCAATTAGACATAGGGTATTTGTCATATTGTAACACTGTCATGACAAGTAAATATATAATAATTATATAAGGGGTTCAAAACTTTTTTTGCTGCATAATGCTGCAAAACAGGAAGAACAGTTATTCTTTCCAAATACAAGCTATAAAAAGTTTAATAGCTGTCTAAGAATTATATACAGGTTTAAACAGACAGATTTCTCCAATGTCTAATCTTGCACATCAATCACACTTTACATAGAGAGGTGAACAAAGACTGATCAAAGATTGTAACAATATTACATAACAATTGCAAGAAATTTGTTTTAAAACAATTAAAACACTACAACTGTCCTCATTAACTAATGGCAAAAACCATGCCAGTGAAATGTACAACTGGTTTTTCCAAGGAAGATGAAAAGATTGTGGAACCAAATGATTGTGACAAAACCCATTAAAAATATATTTTTAATGAACATTCAAATATGCTGCAAAGGAAGGTCTTTGTTGTAGCTGTCATTTGCTAATCAGCATTTGCTAATCTGCACATAAGCTAAAAAAAAAAAAAAAATGCAAAACCCCCAAAAGTGGCTAGGACAATAAAAGAACACAAGACAGTAAAGTTTATTTTAGTTCTTAAAGAAATTAAGTAGGACTAGTCAACAAGGACTTGAGATTTGTTCCACTTAAATGACAGTTGCTGTGTGAATAAGAAAAACAAAAAAAAAGGGTCAATTTTAATTTTATATTTAATTTTTTTTTTTTTTTTTCAAAATTTCAATCACTATGTACAACTATGTGATTTAAAAAAACAAAAACAAACAAAAAAACAAAACAAAAAACAGTTAACCACTTCAGGTATCAGTGCCATCATAGTCATATTCAGCACAGAATTTTATCCCACTCTAAGAAATGGCTGACAGCATGCATCAATACCAAAACATTAATTACTAATTGAATTCAAATAATAAATCAAACCTGACATTTGATAAGCAAATATGGAGTTATACACAGCATAAATTCATGGCCACACATGGTAACCCTGTTTTGTCACTTTAAGCAATATTTCTCCACAGTGCCCATTCCATTAGTCTCATTCAATAGCCAAATTGAAAATGTTCATTACATATAAAACAAAGAATAAATAGACTTTGAGTTATATAAATATGCATGCTCTTACTTTTTAAGAAAGAGAAATTATAAATGAACCCCAAAAATAGACAAATTTAAACAAATGTTAAAAAAAATCACAATACAAATAACATTAGGAAAAACTGCAATAGGGTGTATTCAGGGATAATTCTGAGTCATGTTGGACATGAATATGCATGGCTCTTAATTTTCCCCTTAAGCTTACTTTGCCTAATATAATTACACAATCAAAATTCTGGTCCATTCCCCATCCCCACTAAAATTTTTAAAATACAACTTAAAAAAATGGGAAAAAAAATAAAAAAAAAAAATAAAAAAAAAAAAAAAAAAAAAAAAAAAAAATTCCACCACCTCACCCAAAATAAAGGATAATTCTGAAATTAGAATAAAGTATATACGGTATCCCTTTTCCACTATAATTAAATCTAGCTACATCACTTCACATAATTATACATAGTTTTTAATATAACCGCAATTTTTTCTTTCTTCCTTTAATTTTTTTTTAAACATTCAATGCCTCTGTGGCTTTAAATATAGTTGAATAAACTAATAAAAGTGAAGCAGTGCCTTGTGTGGGTTTACTGAAACAGTGTAGCTGGTTGCAAATTCCCATCTTTTTCTCCTTCTCCTTCAACAGTTTCCCATACAGGTTCACTTGCGCTCATCAATGGTTTTAATAAATTCAACAGCAGCTGTGAACTGCATCCACCAATAGCACTCCTCCCCACTCAGCTGACTGGCATAGAAATTACTGATGTACTGAATGGTGGACAGAAGGCAGGGTGGGTTTGCCTGGAAAGTGCAAGTGTAAGTAAGAGATAGATATTCATACAAGAGAAACCATGTATGCATGTCAAACCCCTAACCAGACTCATCTTGTTAAAAAAACAAAACAATCAAACAAAAAAAAACAAGTAAACATACTCTGATTTAAACAGCTTTAATTATACGCAAAAGGTTAATTTGTTTTTTAAAGAGTTTCGCTCTAGTCAGGACAGTGACCGGAAACACTGTAAAACAGCTACTGGAGAGAGTATATCTACTGGTGTAGAAGCAATCAGCATTTGAAAAGTATTAGATGACACTTCTTTATGGGCCTATGTAATAATTTGCCTTTTGACCAAAAAGTGATGTTTTGGACCATGTTTGATTGAAGCTTTTGGTGGTATACCTAATAAATATATACCTAAAAAAATAGTCAAATATAAAGAACATTTTTTAATGTATTTTTTTACCATTGTATTTACAGCAGGATGATAAAGACCCTAAGCATAGTGAAAGTAAGAGATGCCTCCTATAAAAGGCGATTATGTTGACAAAGTCAAATATCTATACTGCATTCATCAAGCAGCGTATTAAGTTTTTGCAAGCCTTTTACTCCGCTCACCTTTATAAGGACAAATACAAGCACAGGGAGAAAGTCATCAGCTCCAGGCACGGCATCTTCATTAGCCAAGCTGAGCAGATTCATTATGGTTGAGCACATGCGCAAGATACATTGCACTTTGTCCCGTGGGGTCTTGTATGCACTGATTGTTCGGATCTCGGCCTGAGCAGAAGGCCATGGAGCCTCTTTCAGGTACACCTATAAGCACACAAAGCATGAAAGTTGGAATGAGCAGTGTACTCAATAGTGTCCCACTGCATCCATTCTGCTAAATCTCTCACTGCCTTAAAAAAAAAATCATTTCTCAACAATTACAAATTACCACTCAGGGTTCCTTATACACAAATGACTCAGTAAATATGAAGTAAAAACTAAGCTAATTATTCAGGATAGTTTTAAAAGGCCAACATTTACTTTTGAAGTAAATTAATGACAGAAAGCTAAATATCAAATTAATAAAACAGGACCTTTAACTGTGAAAATTCAGACATTCACATGCATCCCAAAATCACATCTTGAAAATGGGAACTGACCATTTTCACATCTTTCACAGGCAATTATTTTGACTATTATGAGTCTGTGGCATTTGATGGGAAGCCGAACAGAAAGGGTAGTGCACATCAGAGAAAGTATTATGATGTCCTCTGCATCTATTAGAAATGCTTATTTTCATGTAGTATTTTGATTTGTATTGATTTGCTTGCATGAATGTGAAAAACATTAGAGAGGCTCTGTGCCTGGTTGAATTATGTTTTTTAATTGTTGCATATTGAGCTATCCTACCATAAATGTTTTTCTAGTTGCACTGTACATTCATGATTAGAAACAAGTGGCATATTTTTCTCACGTCAATCACTGTGACACTAGCCAATTGTTGGTGTATGCAGGCTTGTCTATGCAAAGGAAGGTGCTTGTGCCTGTTATTGCAGATAAGACATATACCTGAAAAAAATGTTTCAATCAGTAAAAATAAAAAAAAAGTGAACGCTACAGAAATTGAAGCACCTAATAATATTCTTATGCTGCAACCGATATCTAATGTTAGTAATCATGCAATGTAATAAATTCTTTTTGTTCTAGTAGCAGTAATGTGATCCTCATGGATGAAAACATCCTAATCAACTAATTTAAACGTATACAAAATATCAGATTAATATTTTTTCATATGTTTTTTTTTTGCATAAATCTGTTAGTCAACTTAAGTTCTAATCAAAACTACTAAATCTTAAAAAAAAAGTACAAATTTGTACTTTTTATTTACTAATCAATTAGTGATGTCACAAATTTGTATAAAAATACACACAATGACTTATTTTACTGATTTTTAATATTCTGAACTGGCTTTTTTGTTGTTTCCTTTTATTACACTCTTGGATATGTCAAAGATTACTAATAACATTGGTTTTTATGCATTCTTAGTTTTTGTGCAGCATTAGATTTTAATTATTTCTCCCTCATGGCTGTTTTTTCCCCATTGACTGCATTATAATCATGTTTTTTCATTGCACGGCCATGACATGAATAAACCATGCATTCTTGCTTGTTAATGGTTCCCTCTGCTGGGAAGAGGTAAAATCTGTAATTTTTACCGTTGACTAAAAAAAATTGGCCCACTGACCCATTATACAGGCGAGTGTGTGTATTCGCGAACGTGTGTTCAGATTTTCCAGCAATCCTGCTTGAAAGCCTCAATACCCCCAGAAAAAAAACACCAAAAAAAAAAAACACCCACAAACACACAAAAACACAAAAGGCACGAGTAATGGCACCATCTCTTGGATAACAGTAAAAATGACTAATTTTACCTCTTCCCAGCAGAGGAAACCCTAAAAAAGGAAGCGTGCATGGTTTTTTTTATGTCAAAAAGTGTGGTTATAATGGCGGTCAATGTGGCCACAAAATGTTAATGAGGGAGAGAAAATTAAATCTGATGCTGCACAAAAACTAACAATGCATAAAATCCAAAATTGTTAGTAATATCTGACCTATCCAAGACTAATGATAGCAACAAAAAAAAAAATCAGTTTGCGTTTGTTTTTTTTTAAATAAGTAATTTTGTGTGTATTTTTATGCAAATTTGTGACATCACTGAACAAATAGTAATTACAAAGCAAACTTTTTTTCCCCTTATAAAGATTTAGTAGTTTTGATTAGAACTGAGGTTGATTAAAATATTTATGCAAAAAATATAATCTGGTGATTTTTATTTTTTTTATATCAAATTCATTTATGTAAATGAGTGGTGTTTTTAGTTTAGTTTTGCTTCTTTGAGAAAATCCGAAATTCAGTGCAGCACCCTAATATATTTACCTCTGGGATTTGGAGAGCCTTGTGGTTGGCAGTCACTACTTTGGACAGACGATTAATATGCTCTTGCAGAACCCTGGAAATGAGAGATGTCATACAACAAAAGATGAAACAATATCTAATAATTGTTTAAATGATCTCTCTAGACAGAGAGATATCTGTAGTGTTCTCTCACTGGTCTCGCAGAATGTCTCCATCCTGGTTTGGGTAGAAAGCCAGTTTGAAAATGCGGTTCATAACACTGCGCTCAATGGCCATCTGAGCATCCTGTAGCTGTTCCTCACTGGCATACTGCCAGATGACATCATGTGCCATAGCACCATAGAGATAACGCAGGAAATCCTCCACTGCTGCAGTCTTATCATCAGCTGCGGTGAAGCCCTGAAATGCTGTGGCAGAGAACATTAGCAACTGAGATGAATTAAGGATCTTCATTATGATAATAAGAAATCAACAGTAATTAACTTGAGAAAGCTGTACATATGCCTAACTTCTTCCTGTATGCATTAAATTCTGATGAACAAATACTGAAATAAAACACATTTACATACACACCTCTGATAAAGTCCTGCATTCTGGATTCCATATGTTCTAGAAGCAGTCGGACACAGACAGTAGTAAAATAGCGGTTGGCCACTTCTTTATCTCTAAGTACTCTCTGCAACAGCTTCTCTAGATGAGCCTGAGAAGTCTGCAGCCCCTGCCGGCACCGTGTCAAATATGCTATGTATGGAGCCCGCTTTCTATAAGACACACATTACATTCTCATGTCAGCCAAACACTGAAAAAAAATCCAATTGCCGAAAAGTCTAGTTATAAACTCACTGAACACATCTGTACACTTTTGCAATTATTCATGTTCCAGCAGCACAATTAATAAATTCAAGCAGATACTGTTAAAGTGCTTCTGATAACGTTCACATCAAGTGCAAAAAGAGAATAAAGTTGACCTTAATGACATTGAGATTTGACATCAGTGTTCACAAAGAATGAAAGGGGAAAAAAAACAAAAAACAAAAAACCAACAACAACAACAATAAAAAACAGTAGAATTAATGGTGGAAGCATACAGAATGGCTATAGTGACACAAATAAGCACTCCTGGTGACCAGAAAAACAATTTAGAATATAATTATACATCAAAGGACTACAACAGCAGAAAACCAGAAGTTGTTCTAGCCCTCTTAGCCAAGAACAGGAATCTGAGACTACAGTGGACATAGGCCCACAATAACTGGAAAGTTTAGTAACTAAAATGAACATGATTAGATCTACATAATATTCTGAAGGATTGTATGACTGCTGTTAATCTAGCCACAGGGGTTGAAAGCCAGTGACTTCTTAGCCGGTTCCAAGCCCGGATAAATAGAGAGGGTTGCACCAGGATGGGCATCTGACATAAAATATTCCAAATCTGAACATGCAGATTGTCAGTCTGAATTCCATACGGGATTGGTCGTGGCCAGGTTAACAATGACCGTTACCGGCACTGTTGACTTACAGGGAGCCGGCAGAAATTGGACTACTGTTGATCGAGGAAGGAGAGGAGGGAGAATGGTTCTGAGGCAGAAAGAGAAGAGGAAAGGCAGGAGTATAGGTCTGAGAAGAGGGACTCTCAACTTTGGTACAATGACAAGGAAAGGTAGAGAGTTGGCAGACATAATGAGAGAAGGAAGGTAGATATACTGTGTGTGCAGGAGACCAGGTGGAAAGGGAGAAAAGCACGTAGTATTGGAGGTGGATACAAACTGTTCTATTATGGTGTGGATAGAAAGACAAATGGGGCAGGAGTGATCCTGAAAGATGAATTTGTGAGGAATTTTTCGCAGGTAGACTACATTCTATGTAGACAAGGCAATCCGAGAGAGATTAGTGACTGCAAAGTGGTGGTAGGAGAGTGTGTAGCCAAACGGCATCGGATGGTGATGTGTAGGATGCCTCTGATGGTTAGGAAGGACAGGCGAGGAAAGATAGAAAAGAAGACCAAGTGGTGGAAGTTAAAAAGGATGAATGTTGTGATGAATTCAGACAGAAGCTGAGACAGGCTTTGGGAGATAAGGAAGAGCTTCCAGAGGATTGGGAAACTACAGCAGAAGTGATCAGGAAGACAGATAGGATTGTGCTAGGTGTGTCATCTGGAAGAAGAAAAGAAGATAAGGAAACATGGTCGTGGAATGAGGAAGCACAGGACAGCATTCAGAGGACGAGGCTAGGCAAAAAGAAGTGGGACATAGAAAGAACTGAAGAAGGTAGACAGGAGTACAAGGAATTGCAGTGCAGTGGAGAGGGACGTGGCAAAGACCAAACAGAAAGCATACAATGAGTTGTATACCAGGTCAGACATGAGGAAAGCAAAGACTTGTACAGATTAGCAAGACAGAGAGATAGAGATGGGAAGGATGGGCAACAGGTAAGAGTTATTAAAGATATGGATGGAAAGGTGCTAACAGGTAAAGAAAGTGTGCAGAGAAGATAGGAGTATTTTGAGGAGCTGATTAATGAAGAAAATAAGAGGTAAAGAAGGGGGGAAAGGTGAATATTGTAGAACAGAAAAAAGATTAGAAAGGATGAGGTGAGGAATGCTCTGAGGAGAATCAAGAGAGGAAAGGCTGTTGGTCCAGATGACATACCTGTGGAGGTATGGAAGTGCCTAAGAGAGACATCAGTGGAGTTTCTATCTAGATTGTTCAACAGGATTTTAGAGTGAGAAGATACCTGAGAAATGGAGGAGTATTCTAGTGCCGATCTTTAAGAACAAGGGTGATATGCAGAGTTGTAGCAACTACAGAGGAATAAATTTGATGAGTCTCACAATGAAACTAAGGGAAAGAGTAGTGGAAGCTAGGCTAAGAAAGGAAGTGGGTTTTTGTGAGCAGCAGTGTGGCTTTATGCCCAGAAATAGCACTACTGATGCAATTTTTTCTCTGAGAATTTTGATTGAGAAGTACAGGAATGGTCAAAAGGAGCTGTGCCGCGTCTTTGTGGATTTAGAGAAAGTGTATGACTGCGCCGAGAGAGGAGCTCTGGTACTGTATGAGACTGTCAGGAGTGGCAGAGAAGTACGTCAGAGTAGTTCAGGATGTGTATGAGGGGAGTATGACAGCAGTGAGATGTGCTGTAGGTCAGACAGAGGAGTTCAAGGTGAAAGTGGGGCTACATCAAGGATCAGCTTTGAGTCCCTTCTTGTTTGCTATAGTGATGGACAAGTTGACAGACGAAGTCAGACAATGACGTTTGCGGATGACATTGTGATCTGTAGTGAGAGTAGAGAGCAGGTGGAGGAAAACCTGGAAAGGTGGAGGTCTGATCTGGAAAGAAGAGAAATTAAAGTCAGTCGTAACAAGATGAAATACGTGTTTGAACGAGAGGGAGAGAAGTACAACAATGACATTACAGGGGGCTGAGGTCAAGAAGGTGCAGGAGTTTAAGTATTTGGGGTCAACCGTACAGTGCGAAAGAGAGTGTGGACAAGAGGTGAAGAGATGAGTACAGGCAGGTTGGAGTGGGTGGAGAAAAGTGTCAGGAGTATTGTGTGAGAAGAGTGTCAGCAAGAATCAAAGGAAAGGTGTACAAGAGTGTAGTGAGACCAGCAATACTGTATGGGCTGGAGACTGTAGCAGTGAGGAAGAGACATTAGGCAGAGATGGAGGTAGCAGAGATGAGGATGTTGAGGTTCTCTTTAGGAGTGACGAGGATGGACAGGATTAGGAACAAGCACAGCTCAGGTTGGCTGTTTTGGGGACAAGGTCAGAGAGGCTAAATTGAGATGGTTTGGACATGTACAGAGGAGAGAGAGTAGTTATATTGGTAGAAAGATGTTGTAGATGGAGCTGCCAGGTAAGAGGGTGAGAGGAAGGCCAAAGAGGAGATATATGGATGTTGTGAATAAAGAAAAGAAGTTCACTGGTGCAAGAGTAGAGGATGCCGAGGATAGAGTTAGGTAAAAACTGATGATTCGCTATGGTGACCCTTAACGGGAACAGCCAAAAGTTGAAGAAGAACGACTGCTGTTACATGATTGAATAAATTCATGAATAAATGGGAGAGTACATACAGTTCTGTTATGGTAAACTTCAATGACTTAATTTTCTTGGCAGTTTTGGTTTGTATACCTGTAGTCCTCAGCAATTGCTGTGAGCAACTTTCTGCAGGTGCGTGGATCAAGGCGACTGACACAACGCATGGTCTCCTGGATCTGAGCCATCTGGTTTTTATCTTGCAAGTTAATAGCCTCTGCCAACTGCACTTTCAGAAAGCACACAATCTCATTGTCTGATGAGACAGATAAAATATGACTGAGACCAGAGAAGAACAAAAATATGACATTTGAACTTCAGGGTCAAACATATTTACAATTAAAAACAGTCATTTTATTTATATGGCAAATAAATAATAATTACAAGTTTAAAGAAAACTAAAAATTAGAGGGGAAAGTAAGTCAAGGGAAAGAGGGAAGGGGTGAATGGAGAGAAGAAGAGAGGGAGGAGATGGACATAATGGAGAAGAGTGGGTGAAGAGGGAAGGAGGGTTAATAAAGAAAAATTTAGAATAGCAGATAAGAATAGCAGTGTGAGGATTAACAGGGACATCATTGTAAGCATAGAAACAAAATTATACATAGTAAGAGTAAATGTTATGTAAAGACAGCACAAAAATGCAACATGATGCATTTATAGATGTTTTTTTTCCCTCATTAACTATTCCAAATCTCAGGTCAACTTTCAAATATTGCCAAACATTAACTGTGTACCTTCAGGATCTGCATGGTCAGGGAGGCCATTCCGTGTTACAGTGTGCATAATAGGAAAAACAACAGAATCTGCAGAGCATAGAGCCAGACGTAATTTTTTCTTAGCATCACTGAAAGACAGAAAAAAAAGGTTACTTGCTAAATGAAAGTGTGTCTTCCACCATCATCCTGCTTCCTAAATATGTGTTAAATTTCAATATAAATGAAGAAATGTTTAGTCAGGTTCACAAATATGACAAAAAAATTTTTAAGCTGTTTACCACAGCTGTGGAGTTTAAATGTAATAATGAATACAAGACTTTCAGCTTCAATTGGATGGTATTCATATCCAAATTGGGTAAACATTATAGGAATTACTGCAATTTTATGTCTTTTAAGGGACTAAAAGTACTAAAAAGAAACTGAAAAATACAAATTGACATTTTAATTTGATTGTTAATCAATGACTAGATAAAACCCATAGGTCCACCCTGTTGATGCTCTACTAGGAATTTACTGCTGCTGTCTTAATTCCTGCTAGGTTTTGGACCATTTTTACTTAAGTCATTTGGATGCAAATCATGTTATTCACCTAGTCACTGCAGAAAATTCCACTTATTAGCCTTAGAAAAATCTTGAGATGTCTCCAAAATATACTTTGGGTCATTGTCTATCTGCACTGAACAGCACAGTTCAATGAGTTCTGAAGTATTTACCTGAATCAAAGCATATATTATACGTAGTCATATGAATTCATTATGCTGCTTTTTTCAGCTGTAAGATCATACAAGTGCAAGGGAACCAGTTCTACATGGAACCATGCATGCCCAGGATTCTTCCACCATGATTCATAGATGATGTGTTAAGCTTATTATCATGAGCAGATCCATTCCTTGCTTATCTAGCCATCATTATGGTACAAGTTAAAGGATTAATCTATCTGCTTGTTGTTGAGCTGTAAAGGCTTTTTAGAGATTTTTTTTTAATGGCAAAATCATTATGTGGAAACCCTCTGCATTCTCTGGTGAAGGCTTTACTTTTGTTGACTTGACAGATATGCCTACCTCTTAAAGGGTGTTCTTAATCTGTTTTAACTGTGAAATGGTTTTATTTTTACAAGGGAAAGAATTCCATCATCCACCACAGTTGATTTCCAGGGTCCTGAGGCTTTTGTAGCTCCTGTGCTCATCAGTGTGTTAAGAATACTACAGAATTAAATACAGACGTAATGTTTTTGCTAACAATGGGCCTAACAATGGCTTGCTTCACCTGGCAGAAAATTACACCTAGCTATAAAACAGCTAAACAGTCTATTGTTAAATTTGTTTTGGTCTCTTAAAGGAGAGCCCACACATACGTCTGCAATTTGAGCTCAAATTATTTAATTACACTCCAATACACTGTTGTATACAGCTAAAAAAAAACAATAACTTTGTCCAAATATTTATAGAACTAACTGTAAGAGTATGAAAGTTTGGGAGACCTAAAGGAAAATTTGCTGTCCTGAGGCTGTGCTGTCTGGCTGGCAGACTCCGTCAAGTCATCCGTAGAGAAGTTCTGCAGGCCCTCATGTCTATGCAGTTTATGTTCACTTTCACCCTCTTTACACAGTTCTGTATAACAAACAGGAACAAACAAGAAATGTGTAAGAATTGTTTAGAAATGTAAACTCTAGACAAGAAAACACCAACCTAAAATTACAGTAACATTAACATCACAGTGGAGGTAAATGTCATTTAATCATATCCATGATCAATGGGAAGTGACTGTGTCATTACTTGACAATCAGCTGACAAATAGAAAAAAAAAATTCATTAAGTACTTTTAGAAGACTAAATTACCTGGTACATCATAGGTGGCTGTTGTTGCTCCCTCACTTGGGCTGGTTCTTTTGATGTTCCTGTATTTGTCCAATATGTCTTCTACTGCCTGAGCCTGACAGCTCTGCCCCAGAAATGAAGGCTCATCTGACATACCCAACAGACACAAAAACACCCCAGAAAATATCATTTCAAGCATTAAGGACACTTGAATAATATGTTGTTTTTTATGTTTTCAATAGCCAGCAATCTCTAGTACATTTACATGGACCTGCTGGCACTGTGTATACATATATACCAATCAATCAAAAATCACACTAATATTTCTAATATTTCATTGCACCACCTTCTGCTTTGATTTTAGCATGTATTCCCCATGGTAATGTTTCATTTGTCAGCATTTTTTCTGTTTTTCAGTTGTATTAATGCATTAATTTCTTGGCAAGGTCTTGTATTTATTCTGGGAGAGTCTGCTGCGTGAAGTCTTCTCCAGCACATCCCAAAAAGTCTTAATGGGGTTAAGGTCTTGACCCTGTAGTGGCCAATCCACATTTAAAAATGAGGTCTCATACCCCTGAACCACTCTTTCACAATTTGAGCTTGATTTTTTTTTTTGGCTTTTGTTACATTGTGCATGAAGACTTTTTACTATTAAACATAGCCATGGGTTCTATATTTGTTTAATAATTGTTATATGTATTTATCACGGCAATAATTATCCAATGGAAGGCTCTTAAGCATTCGCTTTGTTAAATTCAGGTGGTGACTTGCGCTGGTGGAAACAATAGCACTGCTCAGGGAAATGTTTGAAGATGTCATTGAAGGCATCTGCTAGCTGATCTGCACATTCCCTCAGCACTCTGCCAGGCATATTATTTGGTCCAGCAGACTTCCTTGGGTTAACCCCTCAGTTTAGTTCTCCTCACTTCAGATGTGGTTAGACTGAGCACCTGGTCGTTGGTCTTCTTTGCCACTACAAACCGATTTAGAGTGTATGACGAGCAGCCTGTATGCTGGAATTAGCATAACAGAGATGTGGTTTGAGAAGCCAAAGTGGGAGCGGGGCTACATGCATTACGTGCTGAAGATTTTGTACAAACAAGATCCAGCCTGTTTGCCCCTCTCGTTGCAAAATCCACATGCTGATGGAATTTAGGGAACACTGATTTGAGAATTGCATGGTTGAAATCTCAGCCAATAATAAACAGTCCGTTGGGGTGAACATTCTGCAGATCGTTACTAGCCCCTGAGAGTTCACCTAGTGCCTCCTTACCATTAGTGCTGCGGGAATGTACACTCAGACAATGAAAACAGTGGTGAATTCCTGTGGTAAATAAAATGGCCTGCATATAATAATCACAAACTCCACTTATTACACCATTCCGTGTTGATGTAACCACAAGTCTTACCGCACAGAGCTGCATTTCTGTTGGAACAAAACAAAGTGAGCCCATCTTGCTGAATGGCAGAGTCTGGAACTCTGAAGCTGAGCCACGTCTCCATGGAAACAAAGCAGTCTCTAAGCTCTTGCCATGTGTTCAGCTGAAGTTGGATGTAGTCCATATAATTGTCAAGGAAGCAAACTTTTGAAAGTAGAATGTATGGGAGAGCCCATATGGGCTCATAACTTTTTTCTGTTAGCCTAGCAGGGAAACCCACTCATTTGCTGCACTTCCACTTCCTTTCAGACTATCTTCTGTGTAAAGTATATGTCCCAGCAGAACATATACAACTACTAGCTAGCTGTCTTTCTGCAAATGAAACATGACTGTCCCATACTGGTCTTCAAGACACCTGCAACATATGACCCTGCCTGACACAACGTGAAATATTCCACTGACACACATTCTCAATGGCACAGTCCAAGAGAAACAACATTTTGAGCCAATGTAGAGCTATATAATGCTATATAGAGGAAGGATGATAAAAACCAACTTGACATAGTTGACATACAGTGGAGGTATACAGTGGGGATATGGTAGCCTAGTGGTTAAGGTTTTGGTCCACCAATCAGAAGGTTGTGAGTCTGAACCCCTGCTCCACCAAGCTACCACTGCTGGGCCCCTGAGCAAGGCCCTTAACCCTCAGGTGTGTAAAAAATGAGATATGAATGTAAGTACTCTGGATAAGGGTGTCTGCTAAATGCCGTAAATGTTTAAAAAATTAGAGAACAACCTACAATTTCCTAAATTTCAAGGTCACTGCTTACTCCTATTTGAAATGATCTAAACAAGAGTATAAGATCAGTTACATGAGTTTCATATATTTGAAGCACAGAATAACAAACTTCAAGATTTGAAAAAGAACAGTGATCAAAATTAGAGAACACTTTCAGATACCTCCAAGTTGTTGTTAATCTGGTGGTAATTTCTGACAAACCTTTTCACTCACTTTGTAAGATGGTAGCCTTTCTAAAGTACCTGAAACCCTCCTGTAGCAGGTTTCCCAGAGGAAAGCCAGAGAGATGACCTATTCAGCCATAGTAAGAGAAGTTCTGTGATATCTAGAATATTATTTACAACATCACAAACTCATTCAAGTCTCTCAAGAAGTCTGGTCATCCATGAAAGACATGCAAGAGAGGACAGAATAATGGAGAAAATCTCAATCGGCAATAGGCTCAACACTGCAGCTGGGATTGCTCACCAGGTCAGTGCTGAACAGAGTAATGATCAGTCATTCAGTGTGTTGATGTTTAAGATAATTTGAGCTAAATACCCACTCTGCAGTGACTAAACCTCTCATTAGCAAAAAGAATCAAAAGGCTAGACTAACCTTTTCTAAGGAGCATGTAGTGTAGACAAAGGAGAACTGGTCCAAAGTTCACTTTATTGAAAAGATAAAGTTTAATTTATTTAGATTCGATGGGAAACATTATGTTAATCCTCAAATTTGGGAAAGACTAAAACCAATGTGTGTAAAGAAGTCAGTGAACGGTGGAGGGAGGAGTATCATGGTTTGGGGAATGTTTTCTGCAGCAGGAGATGGGCCTCGTATAGAGCTACATGGCAGAGTGAATGCAAGTGTTATCAGACCCTTCTTTGACAACATGAGGTTATTTTCTCTGTTCACCACCCAAACAGCCAACAATTTTCCCGCACAACAATCACCCCTGTTAAACAGCAAAATGGGTAAAGCAGTTCTTTGAAGCTGAAAACACTGAAATAAATGATATGCCTGCCCAGAGACCTGATCTTTAATAGAAAACCTCTGGAAAAACCTTGGTGACAAAGTTATGGCCAATAAACCCACTACATGTGAGAGACAGAAGGAAGGTGAAAATACGTAGACAAAGTGAGATGAGAAAAACAGAGGCAGACCTTGAGTGAGCTTCTCTGATCCCAAATCGTCTTTCTCGTGCTTATCCCGCTTTCGGAATGCTGCGATTGGGGCTGTAGTGTGATCAAAAACAGTACAAAAAAATGTATTCTATGTAAATGCATTTGTGTAATTTATTCTGCATACTTTAGACATTAAATGCAGTTAAATTCTTCATTCTTCAAAAAAACAAACAAACAAGCAAAAAAAAAACAAAAAACACACAAGGTAGTTACCACATACATTATAATTGCTACAAAAAAAGAATCTGCAATCTAATTATATCCAAGTTGAAACTCAGGCTCGAACCAAGACCAGACATACAGCACAAATGTTTAAACACTTAATCTAACAGTCAACATAATGTCAGAAGTAAATACCAGGGAATATCCTCTCATATTTATCATTTAATTGCAAACCCAAATGTCTTCAATCAATTGCACAGTAAAAGTATTTTTCCATACCAGTCCAATAGCTTTGGAGGGGAGTGTACACTCACTGTCCACTTTGTTAAGAACTGAATGAAGAAAAAGTGTGATCTCTGTCACTATGGTAATGGCATGGATGATTGTAACAGAAGAGCTGGTTTGAGCATTTTATAAACTGCTGATCTGGGAATTTCACACACAACTCTATCTAGAGTTTACGCAGAAAGATGTGAGGAAAAAAATTCAGTCAGCAGACCCAGCACTAATTCCTTCCTGGGAAAATCTTTAAATGACCATAAAGATTACTGAAGCAACAGTGGTTCAAAGAAGGCGTAACAGTATCCATGCGGCCCCATCCACAAAAATCCCAGGAGTCACTGACTGTCCATGCAGATCAATCCCTGAAAGAGTGTACACTGGGCAAAGAGTCTCCAACCAGGGGTAGGGCACAGACACAGCCTCAGATTCTTCCTCTTGATGGACAGGAGTGGAACATGATCCATTCATCAAAGTTTGATGTGTGTTCTGATATGCAGCTCTACTCATAAGAGTGCTTATTTGAGTTACTTTTGTTCAACTAGGTGCAGAAATAAGCTTCAGTTAGTTCAGAACGCAGCAGCGAGAGTCCTCACTAGAACGAGGAGATATGAGCACATCACCCCTGTCTTATC
>JAOTRN010000035.1:7719164-7730033 GCA_028566695.1 Bagroides melapterus
TCACTCTAACTGATCACTCAGGTTTGTTGACAGTGAGAGTGACTGTTTGCTTTACATATCAGGGAGCTCTCATGTCTGTGGTTCCCTCTGGTTCTCCTTTTTAGTTATGCTGTTATAGCTAGTCTTGCCAGAGTCCCTGCCTGCACTCTACACTACATGTACATCTACTCTAGATACTGTGACAATACTTAACTGTTCTCTCTCTCTCTCCGGTTGATGATTGGTGAAATGGGACACTTCCACACTGCTATGAAGACACTCCAGCTGTTTCTGGGGACTTGTGACTACAGTTCCTACTCACAAACAATGTGACTGTTTATACCCGTCACCTGTTATCACCCAAATGAGGATGGGTTCTCTGTTGAGTCTGGTTCCTCTCAAGGTTTCTTCCTTTTTCCATCCCAGCGAGTTTTTCCCTTTCCACCGTCGCCCTCGGCTTGCTCATCAGAGACAAACTGATTCACTACTCTCACACTTCATAATTGTCTTTGATGGTGTACAGCTGCTTTGTGACAATGACCGTTGTAAAAAGTGCTATACAAATAAAATTGAATTGAATTGAATTACTTTTTACTTGCTGTCAGCTCAGACCAGTCTGGTCATTCTCCACTGACCAAAATTTTTCAGCTTTCAGTCCCACCGCTCACGGGATGTTTGTGGAGTTTCCTTACCATTTTATGTAAACACTCGAGAGTGTTGTAGGTGAACAACACTCGTGGACAAAAATCCATGAGTCCCAGGAGACCAGCCATTCAAGAAATACTCATGTGGTACTAACAACCATGCCACAGTTAAAGTTACAGAAATCCCCCCCCCCCCCCTTTTTTTTTGCACAACACTGGTGCCACATGATTGGCAATTAAGAGATATGAGTGTACATTTAACAGTAACTATATTTATTAGAGATGCCAAAAGTGTCCAATCAAACACTACAAATGAGGATAAGAGAATGTGATTATATATGCTATTTAATTATGTCCTAAACAATAACAATGAAAATGTCAGCTATGTAAACATTAGACAGTGGATTTCTATATACTTTTATGCTTACATCCAACTTGTATTCTGAAGTGTAAATTTGTAAATGGAAGATTGTAGTAATAAAACCTCTCAAAATATTTGTACCTATAAAAAAAGATAAATGAAAGAAGATGGACTGAGGCATACCACAGCTCTAGCATTTCAAAGTGGGACGGGCTTAAGTCTAATGCAATAGAATGCAACAATTATACAAGAAGGACCTGTGACATACACCAGCTCATGTATGAGAGTTACCTGGCATTTCACTCTCTGCGGTCCAATAGAGCACTGTGTGAAGAACATAAACAGCACAAATACAATTGGGCTTTACACAACAAAGGCTTTTAAAGGACAATTTTCGCCTTTAATATTTTGCCTCAGCCATCATTGATTACAAATTAGAAAAATCCATACAACTACTTTTACATAAGCAACATAACCGAAGAAGTAGAAGATTATACTTTAAAGGTTAATACCTTATCAGCCAATAAGACCAAATGTAGATACAGACCACTTTAAATATATTAGGTTGTTATATTACATTATATTTTATTATTTATCAGATTTTACCTTATGGTATATCTTATATTACCTTTAGGAATTGCAGGAACAAACCGTTTCTTCCACCAGGGTCTATTCCGGTCTGATTTCTCATCATCACTGTCCTTCTTGTCATCAATCTGGAGACACAAACACCTGGTCAGACAGTGCAATATATGCTGATAATTGTAAGGTCTTAGTTCACTATAGTTAATTAGATTTAATGAAATAATCTAAGGGCAAGAAATGATCCAATAAGACTGAAAATAAAAAAATTTGTTTTAAACAGACCTCAAGAATAAAAAGGAAAGGTAATACTTTTATAAATTTGTATAGTCTGGTGCATTCTGAACAATGTTTAAATAGCATGTCCTGCACACCTCCACTTTGAGTGAATCTTTGCTTGGGGAGGTGGTGGAGCCAGTAGCAAAAGCAACCGCTGGATCCTGGTCCTCCACCATGGTCCTGCGATTTATTCCTGGATCACTGTTGGGCCTGCGACCTGCACAGACAACATCTGTGCTACGGCTCCTAACCAGGCGCTCAGGGTATGAGTGCCTCTGCTTGGGGTGCTCTGGATCATGGATGGAGAAGAGAGATGACCTTGGTTCAGAAGGTCCTGTGGCACAAGCTTCTGGGATTGGTGGGTCTGGGGGTGGATGAGGGGGTCTGGTGTAGTGTGCCTTGGGTCGAACTATGGTGCCAGTACCTGAACCAGTGAGTTGCAAAAATAAGGTACAAAAAGATATGTATAGAGAATCAAGTAAAATATTGCCAAACTACATTATTCCTTTGTTAAATAACAAATAGCAGACACATTTTCGTATGCAAGATGTATGTATGGATCAAATGCCTTTCTAAGTGGCCCCAGCCAAAAAGCCACTGCTCAATTTGTTACTTTTACTCATTTAAGAAAAGTATAATGGGCCTAACTTGAATGAGAGTCTTCCAAGTTCTAAAAGAGCCACATAAACAAGAAGCCAAGATGGATAATATCAGTGGCTAAAGCAATCATTCCTATTTACTCCAGACAATGTTGACCAGTGTTCTACAATTTGCATGAGCAGAAATGCCTTGTAGTGACACTCAAATGACTTGTAGGTGTAGGTGAGTATTTTTATACCAATCCTGTGCACTGATGAATGAATTATAATTAGTGCTGATCAAAGGTTAAATTTTTTTAATCACGATTAATCGTATGATTTTCTGCACTTAATTGTGATTAATCACATTGTTATGCACAATATTCAATAACAAATTCAAAAGAAGTGTATTGCACACTTTTAATTTAAAAGTACTGCTATATAAACAAAAGTGCAATAACATTTGGTTTGCAAACAAGGTGCTTTTTACAGCAGTATTCCATTTACATAGTAATAGTTAATATATTTCTTGTAACTCTCAACTTAAACATTAATGAAGTACTCTGGTGATAAGAAAATTCAACTTTGCAGTGGTTACCAATAACTTTGGTTCTATCAACTTCACCGTGTGGAAGATATTTACAATTAAAACACCCATTTAAAAGTTCGGTACCTTTCTCCAGTTTCTGTCCCTGCTAGTTTTCTGTTCCAGTTTGTGTGAGCACTGCAGCAGTCTGAGGCTCACCCCTAATGCTTTCACTGTTTGAGATGCGTGATTACAACTATCCCATACCACTACTGATCAACATCCCACCACCTCCAGTGACCCATGGTTTGTATTCAGAGACAGTGAGCAATGGACTTTCAAAATAATAATGATTAAAAAAAAACTTATTGTTAATGCACAATATGCCGAGTCCCAATTATAAACAATCCTGTCCACGCCCATGTACCCTTTACAAACTATATGAAAATTTATAGTAATTATACATTTATAAAAGATGAAAGAATGAATGATTACTGTTCTACATTTATTACAGTTCCTTATTACATACATTGCCTTTCTTTGTTAAACAGATACACCTACTTAAACCACTTGCAATGTTCTTGCTTAGTTCTGGAGGTACTATTACATCCAAATTCCTATGCATACCTCAATGTGCCTTTTTATTATGCTTTAATGTTTTACATTGTTTTTCAACACATGCAAGACACATGGAATTTCTTCACCTTTATTATCAGTAATATTTACTGAAACTGGTAAAAGGGATAGATGTGTGAAGCATGTGGAATTTGGCCAACCTACACAATATTAGGCTGGTGATTTTAATGTTAAGGATTTTATTTATATAGAAATTAGTTGATAGTTGCTGTTTCGATTCCAAAATGTCCCATTGGTGATATTGATATTGATATTTGATGATATTTAAGTCAGGTAATTGAGCTGGCCAGGGCAAATTTTGAAGTTCATACTGGTGCTCCTCAAACCAAGGTTCATCTTTCGTTTTGTCAGATCGAGTATATGGCCACAGTACTGTCTTGAAAAAATAAGTGTTTGGAAACACTAGTATGCACCTTCTCATTTAGATTTTCCAAATACTTGCTGGCAGTAACATGACCATGTATGCTAATTAGGCTAATGATGAGGCCAATAAAATACCAAAAAATGGCTGCCCAAATCTTCACATATTCAACCCCATGTTTGACAGTTGTGACCAGACAGTCCAAGCTGTACAGTTATTTGGGGGCTCGCCATACGTAAACGCAACTCAATATATAGATATATATAATAAAAAAGACCTGTGATTAATGGTTTCACAATTGCAACTCTTCGATGGATGCTGGCTTTGAAAAATTCCCTGCAAATTCCCATGAAATTACTGCATTTCTGATGCAGTAGTTCTGTGGTGTTTGGACATAGATTCTGGAAATAAACAAGGGTCGGTATGAGCAGACAGTGCAGCAGACTGGCTAGACTTTATGTACATTACTAGTTGCCCATTTATTGCTGGCTTACCAGTTGTCCATCCTTGGAACAGTTTTGGTAGTCACTAACTACTGCACACTGGAACACAACACGCGTTGCTGTTTTGGTGATGCTCTCACAACCAGACGACATCACAATTTGGCCCTTGACAAAGTCATTTACACTTGTCCATTTTCACAAATTCAAAACCTGACTGTTCTTTGCTGCCTGATATATCCCTTTATCCTCTTTAAATCACACATTGGATCTCAATGGACAAAATATTCAAGTTGAAAATCTTTACTTATATACATTGTGTAATTGGTTGTGAACAAAATAATGTGACATTGGTCAAGATAAACCAAAATCATGAGGGATGGAATAAAAAATCACAGAAAATAAAAGTTAAAAAAAAAAAAAAAAAAACACTAAAATTACAGGTTGATCCAACTTGAATTTTGGTTGAAAAGGCCATTTTTAAATGATCAAAAATACTGTGAGATGTGACTAACATCTTTCTTGTTCAGATGCACCTTTATATAATTACTTTTTAAACAATTAATGGCTCTGAGGAGAGATGGTAAATCTATCAGCCCGATTGCAATTGTTGTGCAATGTCCTCAAAAGAAACAAAAATATTGGCATATTAATAAGCAAACAAACTTGTCAGCCAATAAAACCAACAGCAATTAATGATAAACACTGAATAAAATCTCAAAAACCTTAAAACCTACACAGGGTGGGTTGAAGGCATCACAATCCACCATTCAAAGTCAATCAGTACAAGATGACCTGAGGTAGTGTGGTGCAGTGCAGGGAATGATAAGAGCTTTGAGGTACGAGGGCACTGGTCCATTTTTGGCTTTGTAGGCAAACGTCAGTGTTTTCATAGTCAATGTGTGCATCTACTGGGAAGGCAGTGGATAGAGCACAGCAATGGGGATGATGTGGGAGAATTGCAGAAGGTTGAAAAAGTGAGTTGTGCAGCTGCATTTTATCTCATTTGCAGAGGTTGAATTGAGCTCAGGGTAGGCTTGTCAGCAGTTAGTTGCAGCAGTCCAGTCTCAAAATGACAAAAGACTAAACAATCCTGAGTAGCATTTGTGGATAAAAATGGCTGAATCCACCTAATGATGCACAGGAGGTCAGCAAATTATCCAGGGAGATCACAAGATTGGGGATTAAGTCACCTGGGCTAAATAGCGGTTATTTTTTAAATTGTCAGAAGAAATGCAAACCACCAGTAGTAAAAAAACAAAAAAAAACAAAAAACAAATCCAAAATAAAAGAGAGAGCCAATTTGAGATTCATAAAAAAGTACAGAGATGAGCCACAAAAGTTCAAGAACTAAGACTGATCTCTACCAATGGGAGGGGAAAAAGCCAAAGCATGTAGAAATACAGGATTTACTCATGAGCCAAAATATACAAGCTCAATTGTCAAGTTCACTAATCATTACTAATGATGCATCTCATGCTAGAAGCAGCAGAATGCATTCAAATCTAACTGGGAGGAACTTCATTCAGTATGACACTGTCACACTGGCACAGCAAAGGCGAAAGGTTGAAGTTTTTAAAAAGTTATTGACTAATTATGAGAGTCAGGTGATGGTCAGATCAAACATCAGAATAAAGAACAGTGATCAGTCAAGTGTGATCTGTAGCATTAGCTGCTGGTGCCAGGTCAGCTGGATAGAGTCTTTCAGAAACTATGGATCAACTATGATTTTTACACACAGCAGACTAGCATTTACAAATTGGGGATTCCTATTATTTTTGCATGGGCAATTAAATTAATAAAGTGCTGCCATCTCTGAACCAATTACTCAGTTGAAATCATAAAAAGCTGACCAAAAACATCAACTCTCTTTCTGCTCAAGCCTCTGTAGAACAGATTTTGATCAGCCTCAGAGTTTTCCTTTATTGTGTTAAAGGTCCATTAAAATGATTGTTTTATACAAAAAAAAAAAAAAAAACAAAGCATTGCAAACCTAATTTAAAATAATACATAGAGACTACTCTTTAAAAAATTGGAAGAGATACAGAAAAACAGCATTCTGTTTGTTGTGACAGACATGACATTACAGGGGATGAAATCATGTTATGCTCTCAAGAAACTAGTAAGGGATTCCTGGAAAATCTTTTTTAACCAGGTAACCCTTGTTCCCTGAGATGATGGGAACGAGCATTGAGTCAGCTCTGACGCTATGGGATTCCTTCCCTACTTCCTGAAATCGCTGAAGCCTTATTGGTAACGTCCGTGGATGAAAGCGGACAAATGACATTTTAGCCCGCCATGTTGGGGCGGGGCTATCTGCCTATATAAGCTCTGCTGAAACGCTGTACTTCACCACCTCTTCGACTGAAGCGCGAACATTGGTTGTCAGGGGCGCTGAAGCATGGCCAACGACACAATGCTCGTTCCCATCATCTCAGGGAACCAGGGTTATGTGAGTAACCGTTACGTCCCTTTCGAGATGTGCTCTCGCATTGCATCATCTCTGACGCTATGGGAACGGATATGTGCAACGCCATGCTGCATGTGCTGGGGCAGGCAAAAATTCACTCTGGATGCATGACAACCAAGGCCCTGTGTCAAGAGACAAGCTGAAAGCACTCAGAAAGCCCAGCTCCTAAGCATTGATGCCCTTATCCAGACATAAGTGACTTGGTAACTGGGAGCCCTGTATGGAACCATCCAGGGGCCAAATGCACAGCCTCCACAAGTCCGGTCGTGGGTGGTATATCGTACCACCTGCCTGGGATAGCAGATCCGTCCTGCACGGAATACACCACAGAGTCCCGTACAACATCTTTACCAACCAGGGAAACCAGGGCTTGGTCGGCCATTCCAGAGGGACTAGCAGCACCCTGCAACCTTCTACTCTGAACTTGTCGAGCAAGTGAGGCAGCAAAGACAGAGAAGGAAAGACGCAAGAGAACGTGCTTGGCCAGGTCTGGGCCAGAGTGTCTCTCTCCTTCGAGAAGAAGTATTCGCATTGGGAATTCAAATCCGAAGCAAATAAATCTGTCTCTGCCCTGCCGAACATTTTCCATATTCGAGTGGCCGTGGTGGCGTGGAGCCTCCTGCCGGGGGGCCACGGCAAGATAGCATGTCCGCGCTGGTATTACGCACACCCGGGATATGCAAGGCCTTCAGGGAAAGGAGATTTCCCTGAGACCACCATAAAAGGTGATCCGTCAATGCAAAAAGCCGGCAGGACTTGTGCCGCCTTAGCGATTTATCAGGGCAACCACTGTCATACTGTCCGAGCGGATCAGTACATGATGTCCCGCTGGAAGAAAATTCCTGAGGGCCAGCACCACTGCCTGGAGTTCCACGTAGTTGATGTGGCCCTGTCGCTCAGTGTTGGACCAGGCACCGAAGGCTGGCTTGTCGTCACATATAGCGCCCCATCCATAACTGGATGCATCTGTGGTCACAACCTTCCTTCTAGTGACAGTCCTGAGATCCGAACCCAAGCGGAAAACATCGTGTGGAACTCTTCCATGCAGCCAACGCTGTAGAGGACGTATGAGAAGCAGGCCCAGGGGCATGACTGATGAAGCTGCCGCTATCAGGGCCAAGAGCCTCTGAAACTTCCTCAGAAGCACTTTGTCGCCCTCTTTGAAATAGGTGGCACAGGACCGGATGGCACCGATCTGTTCCGGTGATAGCCAAGCCTTCATTAACGTTGAGTCCAATGTTGCCCCCCTTCCCCAGGAACGAGATCCATTGGCTGGGTAGCAAAATACTTTTGTCAAGATTGATTTGAAAACCCAGGCACCTTAGGTGGCTGAGTAACAAGTCTCTGTGGGCGCATAGCTCCTCTGCTGACTGGGCTAAAATCAACCAGTCATCCAAGTAGTTCAGCATGCGAATTCCCATTTGTCTCAGTGGGGAAAAAGCCACATCGACACATTTTGTGAATGTGCAAGGAGCTAGGGACAGACCGAAGGGCAGGACCTTGTACTGGTAAGCTACACTTTTGAAAGCAAACCACAGGTCTGTGCTGGGGGGCTATTGGGATATGAAAGTATGCATCTTTCAGATCCACCGATATGAAACAGTCCCCTGAACGCACATGGGATAGTATTTGTTTTAAAGTGAGCATTTTGAACGGCCTGCACATAAGCAAGTGGTTCAGAAATCTCAAGTCTAAGATAGGCCTAAGGCCTCCATCCTTTTTGGGCACCACCAACGACTACTGTACCAACCATTTCCGCTGAGGGTGGGGGGCACCACCTCCACCGCACCTTTTTCCAGTAGCATCTCTATCTCTTTCTAGGACTTTTTAGTCCTTGGCTCTGAGGACTATTTTGCCATCAGCACACTCCACAGTCTTCGACACACAGCTAAAAGCAGGCAGTCCCCACCTCAATTGAAGCCTATAGCCAGTTTCCACCATGCTTAGAATCCATCCCGTCACATCAGTGAGGGATCGCCAGGCAGATATATTGAGACCTGGAGAAACAGAAGGACTGTTCTCACAGTGATGTATGCAGTGTGTGTTTTCAGGAAAAAAGCTCTTTTTGTGAGGAGTTAAAAATTGTGTTTTTGTTATAACAGTAATGTGAGGCTTGGGAGTGCAGCCAGTGATTTTATATCTTAGAGAGCCTAATAAGGCAATATACTGAAGGAACCACTTTCACAAAAATGTATACAGTGCTAGAGAACTAATAAACAGACAACAATGTTAATATATGAAATTCAAAGCTCAGAGCTTATTACGGTGTATATTTATATATATAGTTGGTTATCTTTTACGTTAAGTCACTCCATAAAAACTCAAATTTCAAGTCACCTTGCCTTGATATAGTTGTTTAACTATGCAAAGTTCCAAGCTGTGGCAGAAAAATATTACCTGATCTCACAGAGAAAAAAAATCATAGCGAAGAAGAACTTTTTATTGGGTTCTCAGCATTTAGCATAAGGGCTTTGCAAAAACGTTATAATAGCACACTTACCTGCAAATGCCAATAACCCTACAGAAGTGCAGGCTAGAGATCTACATTACCTTCTCCAGAGGCAAGTGGATCAAACATGGTCAGCAGTGCGTCAGCTTGAGCTGGACCACAGGACAATCCATGGGCTCCTGGAGACATGCAAGAATGGCAGAACCAAGAGAGGGAGAAAATGAGTTAACTCCACACCAGTAAAGCCTTTAACACCATATAATGATAATGTGTCCCAGCATAATAGATTTAGTTGAAACAAATTAAATTACAGCTTATTTAGTGACATTTATAAAGATACATGGCTTTCCTATTAAAACAGTTACTTCTATTTAGGTATGTATACCATGCACAGAATCCTCTCCATCTGGGCTTGTGACAGAGTCTTTGCCTCCAAAATCTGAGCTACATTCTGAGCGCAGGTCTTCAATCTTGTTGGGGATGTCTTCAGAAGTTGCACTAATCCCTACAGAAAAAGACAATCAATTAGTTTGTCCAACTGTAAAAGATAACATCCACGGTAAAATGTACTGTTTTCAAGCTATAAAATATTCTATATATTCCTGGACTTTGTGGTCCATTGAAGTAATTGCCAAAATTCCTACAGGCTATAGTTAGAAAGTTGTTAGCTTTTCAGACTGTACAAACCCCTACTAACATGACATGGTTAGGAGGAACAGTTTGGAGTTTACAGAGATCAGACCTGGCTTAGAATAAACAGTCTTCTTCCTTATTGGTGATTTTTGTTGTTCAATCCCCATGGCGGGCGTTAAATAGCAAAAAATTTTTGTTCCGCTTGGTAAAACTGCAGCCAAAGCTTTTTAAGACCACTGCGCCCTGGTGCAGCACCAAAAAAAAAAAAAAAAACGCAATAAAATTGCATCGAACAAATTCGTTGCCACTGAACAAACAGTGATTTTACACTGAAGGGCTTAAGTGTCTAAAGTAATGGCAATATACCTGCAAAAAATATTTGATTTAAATCTTTCTCTCATTTTCATTATCAAGAACAAAAAGTCATTACAAGAAGAAATATCTGTCAAATATGAAGCAATAACCACAATGTTTATGGTTAAAAACTGCTTGGCTGAAAAAACAATTGCAATAAAAGTTCTGGGAGAATCACATCACCAGAAGTTCCCTGATGCTAGTGGAAAATATGAACCTCATTGTCTTGAATGCAGTGGTCTTGAAAAGTGTGCTGTAGCACAGTCTCATGCAACATTTGGCTACATCTAATTTGTCATGTCTACAAAAGTAGAAACATTTTATTTATAAGTTGGAATTAGTATGTTAGGATGTTCTGGGTGAATATTGAGCACTGCAAAAAAATGACTTACTAAGAATGTTTGTCTTGATTTCAGTAGAAATATCTAAAAATTCTTAAATCAAGATGATTCTTGATGAGTAAAAATGACCTAAGAAAATAAGTCTAGTTTTCAGACAAAAAAAAATATCAAATTTAAGTGAATTTGTGCTTAAGACAAGCAAAAGAAATCTGCCAATGGGGTAAGATTTTTTTTTT
>JAOTRN010000035.1:7733717-7751885 GCA_028566695.1 Bagroides melapterus
CAAGAAAATACATCTTGATTTAAGAATTTTTAGATATTTCTACTGAAATCAAGACAAAACTACTAAGTAAGAAAGTAAATTTTTGCATTGAGGGTACTGAGGATTAGTATTAGTGATCTTGATAAAAGGCCAACAAAACAAGGAGATGAAACTTGAATTGTGTTTTTAAAACAGCTAAATTTTGTTTTCAAACTGCATGTATTTCTTTGTGGGTACCTGAGATGACACTTAATCCAGGGGTACTTGGTCGGGAGCTGACCTCTCTGACTTCAGTATCATCTGAAGTGCTTCCCACCCCTGAACAGCTTTCTAATTCCTGTAAGCGCTCCTCTTGCTTTAAATCTGCAGTTTCTACACGCATACACACACACACACACACACACACACACACACACACACACACTAACTGTAAAGAGTTAAATTTCACAGTTGGTGACAGTATGGACATTACATTTCATTATGTACTCCCAGTGTATTACACATACACTTACCAACCACTTTATTATTACACCTGGACATCCGCACAATAATACAGTGATCTAATGAGCCAGTCATGTGAAAGCAGGAATAAATTCGTGGAAATACAGGTCAATGGCTACAGGTTATATTCAAATCAATCATCAGAATCAAGGAAAGTGGTGATCTCTGTGACACTGATCATGGCATGTTGTTAATTGAGTTTGAACACGTGTGAGGATTGGTCCCGCTTTCTTGGGCAGAACCTTTGTTTCGATGGTTAATGTAGTTTACAGAGCAAGGACTTAGCTATTACAGTAACATTATTGTTTAGCACAACCAAAAAGGCATAATCTCTTACTGTGATTTTCTGAAGTAAAAAGGATGCTTCATCTGTGTATGACATGCAATAAAACTCAGCAGTAAAGTTTTGGCCATCAATTGGCAAGGTCTGCTACATATGTTATTGGTTTGAGTATTTCAGAAATTGCTTAATTCTTGGGACATAAATAACAAATTTACAAAATGATGTGCCAATGCAAGAAACACACTTATGCGTCTGTATAAAGTGTACAGTGTGTAATGTAAACTTGGTAGACATGCATTGGTTCCATGTTGTAATTGCACACAGACATGTATCCCTTTACAAATCTGAAAGTATGCAGAGCTAGTCTGTAATCCTCTGATGTTACACTCTGCGTATGTGTGTGTTTGTGTAGGAAGGATGTGGTAGTTGTCACACCTCAGGAAAAGAGGGTAATTTGTGTTTGCAGTGGCAGGGTGAGAGGCAGCTCTCACCAACTGCTGTAGTCTTGTGACCTGTGCTGTGCAGCTTAAAAAAAGACTATGATGTAGCTTGTGAGGACTCTTTCAATTGTATACCCAGGAAGTTTTTCCTTGCCATCGTCCGCTTGGCTTGCTCATCAAACTGATTCACTATTCTCACTTTCCATAATTGTCTTTGATTGTGTACAGCTGCTTTGTGACAATGACCATTGTAAAAAGCGCTATACAAATAAAACTGAATTGAATATACCTATAGAAGCTTATAAAGATTCAGCTTGGCATGTCAAATTTCATTAGCCTACTCAAGAGGTGCACAGGCTGATGCAATTTCTTGACCAGATGCTCAGTCTCTCCACCTCTGTAATGTTAACGGCTGCTACCTCCTCCTCTCTAAACTATTGTCCTGAGACACCAGCTAGTTAGCCATACTTCACTCATGTATGCTGATTAACTGCCTCCAGTCAGTTATCAGCATGTTTGATGATGCTGGCATTGTTCTAGGAGACTACACAAACATGCTGATTAACTGCCTCCAGTCAGTTATCAGCATATTTGATGATGCTGGCATTGTTCTAGGAGACTACACAAACATGGGTGAAGAGTGTGTACAGCATGGTGCTCAGCATGCCACCCTGTGGAATTCCTGTGTTTCTGGTTATTGACCTGTATGTGTGGTACCCATTTCTAACAGCCTCAAACCTCAAGGTTTAATGTACTGTGCACTCTGAGAGACTTTTCTAATTACCATTCATGTAAAGAGTGCTTATTGAATTTAATATATACTTCCTGTGAGCTCAAGGTCAATTCTGTTGTTGCTGCTATTCACTGAAGACATTTGAGTTTAAAAAGATAAATGTGAGAATTTTAGCTTTTATTTTTTGATATTTACAGCTAGGATTGTTAAACAATTATAACATGGCAATTTTAGAAGACCAACCAATTTTTTTGGACAAGCAAAAATAATAGAAAATTATTGATTTTCTATTTTTTTTCAGTAGTACTCTTAGTTCTCTAGTTTAAAATCCCTTGGTTAAAAGAAGTGGTAGGCCTGAGTGGAGAATTGAGTCTGCAAAAGCATTCAAAACTTGTTTGCTTTTGAAGATGCTCCACACTCTGCATGACCCAAATATAATTGGAAATAAGACCATAATCTTTTGTTGCATAATGTGCACTGACTGACCAAGAGACATTTGTTAAAGGTAGTGTTTGACCTGCACAATTAACTTGCGTCATTTTAGAATTTTTTTTTTTTTTTACCTGTGTTGGCAGAAAATTAATATCATTTCATTATTAAACACTGATATGAATGAGCCTTTATTCTTGCACCTAATGGATGCAAAATTTGGCTTCTCTCCTTGTATTTTTCACACACTCACTATATTTTAATACAGATTAAGGAAATGAACAAAAAAAATCTAGGGAGAAAACATCATAGTCATAATGCTATTTTAACAAACTATATGATGAAGCACAGCATCTTTCCTGAGAATTTCGTGCTCTCATCACAAATAGCATTTGGCTAGCATCATTATTTTCTCTTCATCTTGAGAGCTAAGCTACAGCAACAGTTTTGTGCTGTACTTTATTTATGTTTTCATCAGCATTTCCACATACATATTTGTTTGTCCTGAAAAGACTTCCTAAAAGATAATTAACTTGTCTGGTAAAAATTGTTCTATTGTCCCCCAGGTTAACCAGATCATCATATTACAGGTTTCAGAAGAATTGTACAAAAGAAAGAAAAAGCTTGCCCCCTCTCAAAAACAACCAGTCTATACAACAAAGCTCACATATAATTGCATTTAAGATTCAGTTTAGTATATCAATGAAAATAATGTGAAGGGATGTATGGCCTTAGTGAGTCACAAAAATATGTCCAAAACTGTGGAGTCTAATATTAAAGGATAAATTCTTTATCCAATCCTATCCCAAT
Organism: Bagroides melapterus; assembly: GCA_028566695.1. Classification (NCBI taxonomy): domain Eukaryota; kingdom Metazoa; phylum Chordata; class Actinopteri; order Siluriformes; family Bagridae; genus Bagroides; species Bagroides melapterus. The sequence continues at coordinate 7,736,893 of JAOTRN010000035.1, forward strand.
TGAAGGCATTCAGCAAACAGGAAAAATATGTAAATCTGATTTTTTGTTAAATTGAATACTCACCTGAGTCACTGGGCAAGACTTCCACACTCCAGGCCTCACTGGTGGTTTCAGACATTGTTGAACCGCAGGGGTCCAAAAGAACAGGGCCAGGTGTAGGGAAGCACAGCAAACTACCCAGCATGTTTTCCACCATAGCCCCTGAACAAACAGTGCAGTGTCAGTAACATCAGAAGACAATATTCTAACACACAACATAACTTCTGATTTTAATTGATGTGACTTATACTGCTTTCAAATATCTGCAGTTTGTATGGCAACTTCATGGGGTGAAAATACTGAAAATGTTCTAAAAATGAATAATTACTGTATGAGAAAAAATTTTCCAACTAAAGAAATGCATGTCATGCTTGTGCATTTAGCACTACTGGATAGAAAGTAGTAACTAGTAGCACCTATTTTTTGATCCACTAGTGTTGACAAATTGTATATTGTTTATTTTTTATAGAATACATAATATGTTTTTATTATACAAAATTCAGAAAGTATTCAGACACAATTTTTTTTTGCACATTTTATGTTGCATGCTTATGATAAAATGCTTTAAAAATTTTACCCCATGCTGTCCCCAAAACCCCATGCTGTCAAAGAAAAAAGAGGAAACCACCCACAACTCTGTAGTACTATTAGCTGAGAGAATTCTCTAGTACTACAGAGACACATCAGACTTCAATACAACCATTCCAAACATCCTCCTGACTAAACACACCCAGCTCTCTGGACCAACCTCCACCTGTCAGTGGATACCTATTTTCCTGACAACAGGGAATGAGTCTGGGGAATTACTCTTCTCTCTATACACCAACTGCTGCATTTCAAAGGATCTCTTGGTCAAGCTTTTGAAGTTTGCAGATGACATCATAGTCATTGGTCTCATCTAGGATTAATTTGACTACAGAGGAGAGGTTGAACAGCTGGCTGTCTGGTGTGGAGGATAAACCTGAAATCAACCATCTCTTTAGTTTTATCAACATTCAGAGACTGTCTCTGTATGCTGACTCATCATTCTTGCTGATGAGACCCACCACAGTCGTGTCATCGGCGAACTTGATGATATGATTGGAAATGTGCATTGCTGCACAGTCCTGAGTTAGCAGAGTGAACAGCAGTAGACTGAGTACACAGACCTGAGGGACACCAGTGCTCAGTATGGTAGTGTTGGAAATGGTGTTTCCAGTCTAGACTGACTGAGGTCTCTTAGTCAGGAAGTCCAGGATCCAGTTGCAGGGGGAGGTTTTCAGGCCCAGCAGGGTCAGCTTCTCAAACAGGTGCTGAGGGACGATTGTGTTGAATGCTGAACTGAAGTCTATGAACAGCATTCATACATAAGCATCTTTATTGTCCAGGTGGTTGAGGGTCAGATGGAGGGTTGTGAAAATGGCACTGTCCATAATGTGGTTTGGACAATACACAAACTGGGGGGTCCAGTGAACAACAGGGCTGCTCAGGAAAATGTTGAAGATGTCAGTGAAGACATGCGCTAGCTCTTCTGCGCATTCCCTGAGCACTCTGCAAAGAATGTTGTCTGGTCCAGCAGCCTTCCATGGGTTAACTCTACACATAGTTCTCCTCACATCAGCTGTGTTTAGATACGTTGCTGATATATTGTTCTGCACCTCAAACTGAGCATAAAAGTCATTCAGCACATTTGGGAATGAGGCGTTAGTGTCACAGACAGGTGAAGTTGTCTTGTATTTCATGATCGCCTGAATGCCCAGCCACATACATCGGGTGTCCCCGCTGTCCTGAATGTGTCTGTGGATTCTCTGGCCATGTGCATGCTTTGCCTTTCTTCTGGCTTGGGACAGTTTGGCCCATGCTGTTCTTAAGGCCCCTGCTCTGAAGGCTGTCTTCTTATTGGCAGGTGAAGGCCTGCCACATGCTCTGAGTGTCTCGTCTCCGCTGTCCAGGAAGTAGCAATTTGGCCCTTGCTGTTCTGAAGGCTGTCATGTCTCCTGCTCTAAAGGCAGAGTCTGTAGACATCAGCAATCCATGGCTTCAGGCTGGAGTGTGTGTTGATGGTCTTGGAGACAGTCTGGTTTGGTTCAGCCACAAGATCAGACATCAGTAGGCTGAAAAGGATTGTTAAAATAGCTGAGAGGATTATTGCTGTCCCCCTGTCCAACCTAAAAAATTGCAGGGTGTAGGAACAGGGAGGTACCATCATAAAAGGCCCTGCCCACACTGGACACAGTCTGTTTGCTCTTCTGCCATGAGGCAGCTGCTATAAGCTCACTAGTGCACTATAAAGAGCATTAAAGCATTTAGGCACAAGAACAGTTTCTTCTCACAGGCGATATCCATTTTGAACAACTAGCATACCCACCGTTATATATTCTGTTTGTTAAAGTGCAATATTCTAGAGTGCAATATCTTTTACAAGAATATATGTAAATACATATGTTTTCTATGGTTATATAAACGTACAGCATGTTTCATTGTTTGAATTCAATCAATACTGTGTACAATCAATACTTGTACACTGCTGTTTCCCTTAGTTTGTATTTTTTACCTTCACAGTTGTAGTTTTTTTTTTAGTACAACTTTAGCAACTACAGCAGTTTTTTCTATCACAGTTAATGTTTTTGTTATAAACACTTATGGTAAACCTTCAGTTTGTCCAGTGTGCTAGTTGCAGGATATTTAGTCATTTTTCCTCAGTCCCCATGGTTTTACTTCTTCTTCATAGATTTACCTGTGATAATCTCTCTGAAAGAAAATTGTAGCATTACTGGGGCACATTTAGATACTAGAGGTGGGTAGAGAGAGCAAGAACAGTGTAGTTTCTTTAGGGTAGAGTCTGGCTTCCATAGTTAGATGTATACCTATGTGAATGCAAGGTTTTTCATGTAGGAGCTGATTATATATGACTAAATAAGCTTCCCACTCAGCAATGTGCTGCTCTCATTTTTTGCAGCATAGCACATAGGCTTAGAACAGGCCTAGTTAATTGGTGACTTGAGAGGGTTAAACTGCAAACTGCAAATAGTAGTTACCAAAGTTTCATAATATTGACTCTGTGATCCCAAAGCTAAATAAAAATGAAGAAATTCATTAAATTTGTTTTAGCAACCTGAGTACCTGAAATCCTAGTACCATCAAACTGAATGCAAAGCCAGCACATTTGATATTTACGTTTACAGCATTTAGCAGATGCCCTTACCCAGAGAGAATTACATTCATATCTCATTTTTATACAACTGAGCAATAGAGGGTTAAGGGCCTTGCTCAGGGGCCCAGCAGTGGTAGCTTGGTGGAGTGGGGATTGAACTAACAACCTTCTGATTGGTAGACCAACACCTTAACCACTCAGCTACAACATCCCCATGTTTAAAACACTCTACCTGAAATTATTACTCATCAGGATTTTAACATATGTTTAACAGAAACACGGCTTAAACTAAATGAATGTGCGTTATTAAATGAGGTTATCCTGGCAGAAAGTTAACCCTAACCCATATTCTGAATTTCCCTATGAAACTTAATTGTTTGTTTTAAAGTACCAATTGTTGGAGACTTCAATATTTTATTAAATACTTTGATAATTCTGAAGACCTTCTGAGAACAGCATTCTCCATCTTAGACTCATCAGGGGTTAATCAGAATGCAATAGAACTCAATGGTGGTCTCACTATTTGATCTCATCTGACCATTATATCATCTCATTTAAAATGTGACTAAGACAATATATGCACTTTTCCTTGTTACCTTGTCAAACACATTTACATCTGCTATGAATCAACATCTGTCATCATCTATGATTTCCCCATTTCCTCTTTAAATCATCAATTAGTGTGAAGAAAATCCCTTACATACACGTTTCTTCAAAAAGAAAACACCAAATCACCTTAAAATAATCAATTATTCCCTTAGCACTGGTTATGTACCTAAAACATAAACAAACAGTTATCAAACCCCAATTAAAAACCTGACATCGATCCCTGTCTCTTGTCCAACTACAGACCAGTGTTAGATTCTGACTTTGTACCTACACAAATGCTGTGCTACTGGGACTGCATCAATAGCATGCAGTGGCCACTCCAGATCCAAAACTGAATATTTCTCATTTTTAGTATTTTCATAGTATGGACACCAGAGGAAGTGGTTTTGCCCTATGCAACAGATACTAATACAACACAGAAATTATGCAACAGCCAACCTGCATGATGATCTGCTGATGCCGATGGCTGGGAGAGGGGATATTGGAAGCTGTAGTACGGGACAGTACAACCAACAGCGATTCCCAGCAACATTGGCAACACAGTATCAGTGACCAGCTACATTGGCAACTGTGTCAATGGCTTGAACAGTGTATATGACAAAAACACCAAAAGTCACCAAAATATTTAACCCAGTATGAAGTGTATTTTACAATAGCAAACCAAGTATTTACACATCATCATCAAGTTATCAACAAGAATATCAGCATATAAAGAGTTGATGCAACAGTTAACAGCCTAGTGTACAGACAACATGTCTCTAAATATGAACCAAACAAACAGATGGTTGTGGCCTTCAGGAGAGCACAAAGCAAATCCTCTGTGGGGATTATAAAGAGCACCAAATTCCTTGGTGTTTACCAGGCAAAGAACCTCTCCTGTCAGCTCCATCAGCAAGAAAGCCCATCAGCATCTCGCCTGTCTACAAAGGCTGAGGAAATCCCATCTCCCACTCCCCTTCCTGACCACGTTCTGCAGAGGGGCTATCAAGAGCATCTTTAGCAGCTACACTAATGCCTGGTTTTGTACCATAAGACCTGCAGATCAGCAGAGTTTCTCTTTCCTCCAACTCAGACATTTACAACACGTTGAATCTACAAAGTAAACAGCATTTTGGATGATCCCACACGCTCCTCTCACACACACATTCTTCAAACTCGTGCCATCTGGAAAAAAGAAAATCAAAACATATGGGCCTTCATAACCAGATGGGAAAATGTGTCCATGATGTTGTTGGTTGACCTTATTAGAGCTTTTGACACCAATGATCATAACATTCTAACTGAGAGGCTAGAAAATGTTGAGTTTAGGGAACAGCATTTTCCTGGCTCAGGCCTTGTTTGCCTGGTCATTATCAGTTGGTAGATGTAAATAGTGACTTCTCTGTGCATATCAAGGTAAACTCTTGGTGTACAATAATTCGTAAACCTGGTATTAACTTCCACTGTCAACTGGAGAACATGGACATCGCTTTGGACTGCTGTTGTCATGGTCAGTTTTGATCTTGGGTCATTTGATGGCTTTGGCAGAAAGGAATTCATGACAAAACTATAACACATTTGGAAATTCCTCTTATTATATAAAGTACAGTTACTGAAAGGAAATTATTTATAGGCACATCTGATTTCACCCAGATGAGGATGGATTCCCTCCGGAGTCTGGTTCCTTTCAAAATTTCTTCCTTATATCATCCCAAGGAGTTTTTCGTGTTATCACTGCCTCTGCTTTGGTTACTAAAGATGAATAAATATGAAGAAATAAATAAAATGTTATCATTTTTAATTCAGAACATTCATATTCTGATAAAGCTGCAACAATATCCAATGTCAAAAATGCTATACAAATAATATTGATTTGAGCTCAGTCAGGCCAATCACAAAACAACTCAGAGTGTGACTATAAATGTGTCATTTTATGCATTTTTATTTACAACCAGAACATGCTTGTTCATTATCTGAAATTAAATACCAGCTTAGTGGTTAAGGGGTTGGACTACTGATCGGAAGGTTGTGAGTTCAAATCCCCGGCTCAACAAGCTGCCACCACTGGGCAAAATAAGACTAAATGTAAGTCAGTAAATGTCAATAAAAGAGATGATTTTTACATTGGACTTTAGGAAGGACTCAGCCCCTCTCCTCCCCGTCTCACTCTGTGATTCTGCAGTGACATCTGTGGAGTCCTTCCGGTTCCTGGGTACCACCATCACCCAGGATCTCAAATGGGAGCAGAACATCAGCTCCCTCACCAAGAAGGCTCAGCAGAGGATGTATTTCCTGAGGCAGTTGAAAAAGTTGTGTTTTGTTGGTGAACTTCTACACTGCCATAATTGAATCCATCCTTACATCCTCCATCACAGTCTGGTTTGCTGCAGCTACAGCCAGGGATAAGGCCAAACTACAGTGTGTCATCCACTCTGCGGAGAAGGTGATCAGCTGCAGTCTTCCATCTCTCCAGGAACTGTACGTCTCCAGGACACGGAGACGTGCAGCCAAGATTGCAGCCGATTGCAGCCAAGATTGCAGCATTAGGCTGGGTTACCAAAGCCACTACCATGTTGTTTTGGGCTCAATGGTTAAGATCACTGTTATGCTAAATGATGAACTGTCACACCAGTGCCTGCAGGTGCTCTTTTCTTTTCTTTTGACGTTTTCTTCAAGGATGTTCCTGTGTCTGGCTGCTGTCCTCCATCCCTTATTTGATTCCAGTTGCTCAGTCCAGCTGCTGAGTAGTAGTAAGTTTCACTGAGTGAACAATGCAGAATAGATTTTGGACCCTTATAGACCCTTGTGTCTGCCTCTTCAAGCTATGGCCAATAAATTGAAATTGAAGCAGGTGGACTCTAGTTCATCTCTTGATACATAGTCACCTCAGGCTTGGTCAATGGAAAATACAAACACGCTTAAATACATGTCTATTAATCTTGAATTTTTGTAATGTTTGTATTTCCTATTATAATATTAAACTCTATTATGTTCATGTTCTGTAAAGCTGCTTTGAGACAATGTGTATTCTCATACATCCTTTCTTAAGCCATTTCAAAGTTGAGAAATGAGGAAAAATCCATACAATTAATGCACAAACATTGCAGCTGCCTATACGATAATTTGGAATCCTCCAAAAAAAGAAAGAAACCATTGCTAATCATCAAAGACCATATCACCAACCAAGGATGGTTGACTCAGTGTCAATGGCAGGTAGAATTTGGCCAATCCAAGATGGCGCCACCGCGTTCGGGCACCATCCAGGTCGCCCCGCATAGATTGTGCTTTTATACTTACTTTTGATTTCTCTTTTTACACAATTATCGATTGCGCTTATCACGTATGACAAAGGAACACTTTTGGACATTGGATATTACAAAATTAACCTGTTTCGGGAGACTTTCTCCTCCAACTCATCGTGGCCATCTGAGATTCTTTGAAATGCAGAGATGAATAATAGCCATCTGAGCCTCCCGAGGCAACAGATAAAGAAACACCATGGGAAACGCACTGGGATCTGCAACAGTCTGAGGAAAAGAGCACACATCCCTCCTCTGCTGAGCATTCTGTTTACAAATGTCCAATCCTTGGAGAATAAGATAGACGATCTTTGATCCAGGATAAGTTTCAAACGGGACATAAGGGACTGTAGCATTCTTTGTTTTTCTGAAACACAGCTCAAGCCCTCGGTCCCCGACACTGCTGTAACGCCGTCGGATAACTTCACTGTTTTACGAATGGACAGAACAGTGGAGGCTGGTAAATCGAGAGGAGTGTTTTATTATTAATAAGCTGTGGTGTGATTCAAGAAACATCTCCACTCTGTCGCATTCCTGCTCACCTCATCTGGAACATTTATCCATCATTTGCCACCCATTCTTTTTGCCCTGGGAGTTTTCATTGAGCATCATTACTTCTGTTTACATTCCACCACAGGCAGACACCGGTTTGGCTTTGTCAAAGCTTCAAGATGTGCTGAACGGCTACATAAACAAACATCCAGACACAGCTTTTATCATCGTGGGGGACTTTAACCAACCTTTAGCCAACCTCAGGCAGGTGGTGCCTAACTTTCAGCAACATGTCTCATGTCCAAGTAGAGGGCCAAATATACTGGATCACTCCTACTCTCTGTTTAAGAATGCCTACAATGCTTGCTCACTACCGGCTTTTGGTAAATCGGAACATGCCACCATTTTCCTCACACCGGAATACAAAAAAAAGGCTCTTTCAGAAAGCTCTGGTTCAGAGAGCAGTGACATGCTGGTCCTCCCACTCAGAAGCTATGCTACAGGTGGCTTTTGATGACGTTGACTGGGACATGTTCCTGGGTGAGTTCATCTAATGTCAGCAAGTTTGCAGATGTTTGTAGCATTAAGCTTAACATGCTAACAGCACAAGCAACAGAAACAAAAACAATAAGAACCTTCTCAAACCAGAAACCGTGGGTGGACATTTCGATCCGTGAAGCGGTAAACAAAAGCACTGCCGCGTACAACACTGGTCTCTTGTCTGAGAACATGAGCAAATCCAAAGTATCATGTTATGCTCTCCGACGCGCCGTTAGAGCCGCCAAACTCCATTAGTGAGAACGAGTGGAGTATTATTTCCTGCTCAATGACTCCCAACGCATGTGGCAGGGACTGAGGACCATCTGTGCCTTCAGAACTATATCCAATGCAGAGGTGAGAACAGACCCGTCACTGGCTGATGAGTTAAACACTTTCTATGGCTTTAAATGCAACTGCGGCAACGCAACTCTGCTGATCAGCACGCTAGAAAGAAACAGTCAGATCAGCGAAAATCATGTAATCACTGTGTCAGAGGACAAGATTCGGAGGGCCCTAAAGCGAGGGAAACTCAGGAAAGCAGCCAGGCCTGATGGTATTTCTGGCTGCGTTCTGAGGTCCTGTGCTGATCAGATTGCCAGTTTGTTCACATTAACCTTTAAGGAGTCCCTTGCTACTTCTGTGGTTCCCACCATTTTTAAAAAGTCCATGATCATTTCCATACCCAAGAACAATAAACCCACTTGCCTGAATGACTATTGTCCAGTTGCTCTTACATCGATAGTCATGGAGGTTTTTGAGAGACTTGTAAAAAGTCAGCCTATTGTCCCAATAGATCTACTGCAGATGCCATTTCTCAAATCCTGCACTCTTCCCTCACGCACACCGAGAGCAACAATGGGAAATATGTAAGGCTGCTCTTCATTGACTACAGTTCAGCTTTCAACACAAGTTGTTCGCATCAAGCTAATCTCCAATCTCCTGGACCTTGGCCTGAATTCTTCACTCTGTGAATGGATTCAGGATTTCCTGACTGGCAGGTGGTGAAAATAGGCCAGTTCAACTCCAATTCCATCACCCTGAGTGTCAGAGCTCCACAAGGCTGTGTCCTAAGCTCCCTGGTCCACTCTCTTTAGACAAATGACTGCGTGTCTTCCCACAGCTCCACTTCTATTGTACAATTTGCTGATGAATCTGTGGTTCTGAGCCTCATTTCCGCATACTTGGATGAAGTAGAGAAATTAACATCATGGTGCCAGGACAACTGTCTCTCTCTTAACATGACCAAAACCAAAGAACTGATTGTGGACTTCAGGAAGAGACAGCAACAGCCTTACACTCCTCTCATGATCAGCAGGACTCCTGTAGAGAGGGTGAGCAGTTTCAAGTACCTTGGTGTAAACATTTCTGAGGACCTTACGTGGACTTCTCATATTCAGACTCAGGTGGAAAAAAGCCAGACAAAGACTATACCATCTGCGATAGCTGAGTAAATTCAGGGTTTTACCAGCAATCCTGAAAACATTTTATTCAGGGGCCATAGAAAGTGTTCTAACTCAGTGCATCGGGTATGGAAACAGTCCCAATACTGCAGGACCTCTACCTTAAACGATGCAAAAACAGAGCTACTAAAATCATTGAGAACTCCAACCACCATGGAAACTGTCTTTTTACCCTGCTGCCATCCGGTAAGCACTTCCGTAGCCTGATGGGCAAAACTGAGAGGCTTAGCAGGAGCTTCTACCCCCAGGCCATCAGGTTCCTGAACTCGGTCTCTTAACATCAGTATGACTCACTTATATCAGCAAAGATATATAGACATTGTCACTAGCACACTGTACCTTCTGCTTCCCTTTATTGCTGCTATGTAGCAATCTTTCTGTACAACCAATCTTTACACATCCTTCTCTTGTACATTACTGCATGCATTTCATCGCATGAAGAGAAGACTTAAGTAAGAAACACCCAAAACAAACAGTTGAGAAAAAAAAAAAAAAAAAGCTGCACAGAGTTTGGCAATATCATCAGGTCATTGTCTTTACAGTTATTTCAAGTAAACGATATGCAACCAAATATGTGTAATTTATGTTAGAACTACCTGTACCAATATTTAGCTCTAGATAAAAGCTTTTTAATATGTCCAGATGCAAACTTCAGAAAATGTCCACTCAAATTTTGAGCATATTCTCTAAAAGCACACCTTTGATCTCAAACCCTTCAGTGTTAGTCAAAAACAGAAAAATGGCAGTGTCGTTTCTATACTTTCAGAGGGGACTGTAATATAATCAGATTATTAAGGTTACATACTGATGATCGGTAAAATTCACCTTAGATGCTGAAAGCCATGAACTGTATTCATGAACATCTATTAATAAATAAAAGAAACATTTGCTCTTATAGAGTATTTTGATAATTTGATCCTCGTAAGAGAGATGCCTTATGAGTCAGATTTTCACCATTTCATTCAGAACATTTAAGTTATTAGAGAGACTCTTTGCACCTTCAACAAGCTTAAAAACCTACAGTTGCAAGAAAAGGTATGTGAACCCTTTGGGATAACTTGGATTTCTGCATAAACTGGTCATAAAATGTGTTCTGATCTTCATCTAAGTAACAATAAACGAAAAACACAGTCTGCTTAAACTAATACCGCACAAACATTATAAGTTTTAATTTTTTTATTGAACACAACATGCAAACATTCACAGTGCAGGGTGGAAAAAGTATGTGAACCCCTAGGCTAATTACTTCTCCAAGAGCTAACTGGAGCCAGGAGTTAGCCAACCTGGATTCCCAATCAATGTGATGAGATTGGACGTGTTGGTTAAAGCTGCCCTGCCCTATAAAAAAGAGACACCAGATTTGAGTTTGCTGTTCTCAAGGAGCATTGACTGATGTGAACCATGCCTTGCACACAAGAGCTCTCAGAAGACCTACGATCAACTTGTTGACTTGCACTAAACTGGAAAGGGTTACAAAAGTATCTCTAAAAGTCTTGATGTTCATGTGTCCACGGTAAGACAGACTGTCTACAAATGGAGGAAGTTCAGCACTGTTGCTACTCTCCCTAAGTGTGGTCGTCCTGTAAAGATGACTGCAAGAGCACAGCGCAGAATGCTCAATGAGGTGAAGAAGAATCCTAGAGTGTCAGCTAAGGACTTACAGAAATCTCTGGCACATGCTAACATTTTTGTTGACAAATCTACAATAAGTAAAACATTAAACAAGAATGGAGTTCATGGAAGGACACCACGGAGGAAGCCACTGCTGTCCAAAAAAAAACATTGCAGCACGTTTGAAGTTTTCAAAAGAGCACCTGGATGTTCCACAGTACTACTGGCAAAATATTCTGTGGACAAATGAAACCAAAATTGAGTTGTTTGGAAAGAACACACAACGCTATGTGTGGAGAAAAAAAGGCACAGCACACCAACATCAAAACCTCATCCCAACTGTGAAATATGGTGGGTGGGGCATCATGGTTTGGGGCTACTTTGCTGCCTTGGGGCCTGGACGGATTGCTGTCATTGATGGAAAAATGAATTCCAAAGGTTACCAAGACATTTTGCAGGAAAACTTAAGACCATCTGTCTGCCAACTGAAGCTCAACAGAGGATGGGTGATGCAACAGGACAACGACCCAAAGCATAGAAGTAAATCAACAACAGAATGGCTTCAGCAAAAGAAAATACGCCTTCTGGAGTGGCCCAGTCAGAGTCCTGACCTAAACCCGATTGAGATGCTGTGGCATGACCTCAAGAGAGCGATTCGCACCAGACATCCCAAGAATATTGCTGCACTTAAACAGTTTTGGAAAGAGGAATGGTCCAAAATTCCTCCTGACCGTTGTGCAGGTCTGATCTGCAACTACAGGAAACGTTTGGTTGAGGTTATTGCTGCCAAAGGAGGGTCAACCAGTTATTAAACCCAAAGGTTCACACGTGAAAACTTATAATGTTTGTACGGTATTAGTTTAAGCAGACTGTGTTTTTTGTTTATTGTTAATGAAGATCAGAACACATTTTATGACCAATTTATGCAGAAATCCAAGTTATCCCAAAGGGTTCACATACACCTTTTATTCGGGAAGGGTAAATTTGAAAAAGAAAGTGGTGAATAAACAACAAATGCTTGACAAACTTTGACAAATAAATTTAAGAGCAGGAAGTAATCCTAGTTGTGTAGTTATTAGGGCCCAAGCACTGCAGTGCACATGGCCCTCTTGTTTTCCATAGGATTATTTATTTATTTATTTTTTTCTTTCCAACCCTTCGGGCACTTTTGGGGGTCTTAACATACTCAAAAAGTCATGAAACCTAATATGACAACTATGAGTCTCGGTCATAGCACCACCAACTGGCAGCAGGAAGTGTGTCACTTTTAGAAATAAAATGTTTTGTCTCTTTTTTTCATGTGATTTGGTTGCAAATTGGTCAGAATAATAGCAAGACATGGCTGATGTGAAACTGTGAAGGAATCTGTGATATTGTGAATGATGTTGCTATTGTGAGGACATGATTGAAAAAATGTTATGTTCTTATATCTTAATGGAAAGTCCTAATGTTTCAAAACATTTTAAATTGAAAGAACAACTGGTTCTGAGTCATTTTGCTTAGTTTCATGATTCTGAGATGCTCAAATGGCTCACAACAAATTTTAACATTCATCAGTCCATTGACTAGACATGGTTTTCACTTGCAGTACTAAAAATGTCCACCAGATGTAGCCATTAACGATGCTCTTTTGAAGCGTTTCTCCAATCAGAATTCTCAAAATGACTTGTTCACCCTCCACGTCATTTAGTCACTTGTGCAAATCATTAAAGAAATTTCATGGTGCTTTTAACAAATTGTTAATGCTTTTGTACATTCATATAATTAATTGTCTACAACTATCTACTGTTTCCTACATTACCAGTTATTTGTCATGTTGATCAAAATATGAGAGACTAGTTTCATGGAAATAATCTTTACCCCCAAAACATTTAGGCATCAGTTCGTTGCTTAAGTGATTGAATGCAAAGCTCATTATATGGACATGTCCTCTGGTGCACCAGGGGGCGATTTTTTTTTTTTTCCTGGCACTTTTGGGGGTCTTAACATACTCAAAAAGTCATGAAACTCAGCAGCCAGGTTGGAATCTGCGGCCATTAGGACGTCAGTGAGGCTCAGCCCTGGGCGTGGCACAGGGCAAATACAGCACCCCCTGGAATAACCTGAAAAGTTTAGCTATATAGCTCACACACACTTGCACATATACTTATAAAATTCGGTAGACATTTAGAACTCATTAAACTGAACCACTTTCTTGCTGCATGTCATGGATTGTAGTCCACAGGAAGTGAGTTATTTCGAGTTGTTTGAAAAGCGCACCCAATGGAATTTGAAATATTCCTCCTAAGAAATTGATACAACTGCCACCAAACCCAGGCTAATATGATCTCAAAACATTGATAATGCTACATTGGGAAGGAATTTTTGATATCCAATACGTTTCAGCCGTGAGGAGCCCTTAAACTTATGGCGAATAAAACAAAAAAGGAAGTAGCTAATAACTTCTGTATACATTCAGTGATCTACATGAACCCTTAGGATTACGTTAAGCATTGAAAGCCGATCACAACAATATGACAACTATGAGTCTCGGTCATAGCACCAACAACTGGCAGCAGGAAGTGTGTCACTTTTTGAAATCTCTAATATTTTGGGCCTTACTTTCACCTGATTTGGTTCAAACTCAGTCACAATAATGTGAAGACATGGCTGATGTGAAACTGTGAAGGAATTTGTGATATTGTGAATGATGTTGCTATTATGAGGACATGATTGAAGAAAATTAATGTTCTTATATCTTAACAATGGAAAGTCCTAATGTTTCAAAACATTTTACCTTAAGTTTGCATAGTTTCATGATTCTGAGATGCTCAAATGGCTCACAACAAATTTTTACAGTCATCAGTCCATTGACTAGACATGGTTTTCACTTGCAGTACCTAAAATGTCCACCAGATGTAGCCATTAACAACGGTCATTTGAAGAGTTTCTCAAATCTGAATTTTCAAAATGACTTGTTCACCCTCTACGTCATTTAGGCACTTGTGCAAATCATTTCATGGTACTTTTTACAAATTGCTAATGCTTTTGTACATTCATATAATTAACTGTCTACAGCTGTGTGCTGTTTCCAGAAATATAAAATGCACATTTTATAGACATTTGTACATGCATTTGACTTGGGTGTAATTGCCAAATTTATTGTCAAGAGACAATAATAATAATAAAAAAAATAATTACCTGATATTTCCTGAAGTCTGTCTTCATCTATATTAGGATCAAAGTCACTACCAAGAACATCAGTGCTCCAGGTTTCACTGACTGTCTCAGAGATATCTCGATCGTCCGTCAGACCCATCATGTCCCTAATCTCAAACTTCCTGAGTTTATCATCCAGATTATCTTGTGTTGTGGCTACAGAAAAATCAACAAAACCAATACATAAATGGTATAATAAATATACTATATATAATATTATGAATTAGCAAGACAAAACAGTCATACCAACAACCATAATTTGTGGCCAGTGCCTCTAGACATTTTTCATGATCTCACCCATACAACTGACTTATGGGTAGTCGAAAGAAGAAAAAGAACAAACTAGAGAGAATGTGAAAATCCCAGTGTTATGCTCTGGGTCCAAGGAATGAGCAAGGGGATCCACTTGCAGTTAGAGGTTTATTTAACAAATGACAAACAAAAGTAATCCAAGGCAAAGGCAAAGCAATACATACATACAGCCACCAGGGAAACACAGGAAAACAAACAACAACTGACAAAGGACAGGGCAAACACAGGGGTTTATTTATATCTATATCTATCTATATCTATCTATCTATCTATCTATCTATCTATCTATCTATCTATCTATCTATCTATCTATCTATCTAT
>JAOTRN010000035.1:7763797-7774448 GCA_028566695.1 Bagroides melapterus
ACCCTAGAAAATAATACTAAAAGGACAGAATTTTTGACTATTCTACCTTATTTTTAGGAATTTATTGTTTTTTTTAACCGTTTGTTAAATCAGTTTACTATTTAACCTATTAACATCAGACTAAAATTGTTCTCTCTCTCTCTCTCTCTCTCTCTCTCTCTCTCTCTCTCCCACACACACGAGGGTGATGATGCGATCTGAGCAGCTTTCTAAGAAGTTATAAAAAATTCTGTGAAGTATACTGCTAAAAAATTAAGTAATCTCCAAGGAGCTTCATAGAGGAAATGCAAAGTCAGTTTGGCTTGCATTGTTCGGACTTATTTCCCGATCTACCGCTGTCACCCGAATCCTGAAGTTTAAACCATTGACTTTTACCTAAAGGAACTATTCATCGCGGGATTTTTCATTTTTTATTTTTTTGGGACCTCCTTGGACTAGCAATTCTGCTGTATCACTGGCGGCACTTCATGCCATTTAACTTCCCCCGAAATTGTTTCACATTTCGGAGACGATATAACCCCACAAAACGCTGCTCGTAGTCAAGTTGCTTTTTTTTGCATGTGCTCATTCCCTTCTCAGAAGCCCATTGATTGTGTTGCGGCGAACTGATGGATGAACAAGCCCGAATAATGCAGAGTCTCGGCGGTGTAACTCTGGCTGGCCACACGGTACAGGGGGGCATCGCAGTTCCGCCTCCACATGGACATGATGACTCCGACGGGGACGGAAGGAAGCAAGATATCGGCGACATTCTCCATCAAATCATGACAATAACAGACCAAAGTCTGGACGAGGCGCAGGCAAAGTTGGTGCATTTATTTTAAATTTAGATTTCAGTTCATTCAAATCACTACTAGGCATTATTACGTTATTACATTATTTTGACTACAAGCTAGACTGTCGCACAAATTAATATTTAAAAAAAACTTTTATTTTTTTCTTTAACATTCTAAATACACGGCATCTTTTAAACTGATACACTTTACTGCGCATTTATATGCCCTGTTGTAATGTGCTCTACACAAATTCCTTGTTTGACAATAATTCTATTACTTTATATATAATAAAGAGTAACTAACAGATAGTATGCACATTCGGTCAACATTCGGTGTGTGTGTGACTTGTGACTTTTAAAACTTTCTTCATGACTGTTCGGTCTGTATATCTTATATATGCTGTTATAGCTTCAGATTCAGGTCAGAATTATCGCACATAAAAATATAAATCATTAAAAATGCATGCAACACTATTATTTATTCCAACTGACCATAAATAAATCTTGTTTCTTTTTCAACGATAAAACAGAAAGCATGGCCTAAACTGCCACAGAATGAAGCCTGCCCTCTTCAGTGTACTCTGCGAAATCAAGGAGAAAACAGGTAAGCGTGTGTGCATGTTAAACTAAAGAGCAACATTACAATCGTGTGTCACGAGAAAAATTTTACTCTGAGCCACCAAACAATTAACACACCGCCATCTTTACTGCTAGTTTATCTCGTTTTTTTCTGTTTTCTTTTGGCTGCCGCTGTGAATCAGTCACGCTGCACAGCCTAGCGCTACATCGCCAGTGGTTCTGCAACTAAAGAAAGCGCTAATTTGCTCTGTTTTTTTTTTTTAACAAGATGCAGCTATGCAAAAGCGTGTATTTACCTCCGGCGGTGCATCGCTGGTGCAGGTCGAATGGTCATCGCTTTATTTACACTGCGTCACTTCCATGTTGCTTTAATTTATCCTCATGAGAAAAGTCCGAAAACAATTATCTGGAATACATCGGTGTGCATTAGATTGCGTGAGCGATCGAGCGGATACATACGCCTTGTTTGAATTTATTTGTAGCCCATTTGCTTAATTATAATGACCTCCGGACTCCGGCGTATTCGTTGAGCATCGAAACGTGGTGTGGAGGACAGTACTGTATTTTCTTAAGCCAATTATCTGTCCAGTTTACGGGATAATTATTGACACAATTGGCGATTAACTATTGACTTATTTTATTCTGAAGGTTTTATTTAATGTAATTGGTAAGCACACTTGTAAATAGCATTCAAAATTATGTATTGTAGTTAGGGGGTCCATCGGGAAACTGCAGGTTGTATTATGAGTTAATATTTAGTGCATTTTCTGAAATTTGATTTAGTAGTGCACCTCATGCACTGTTGTACTAGTACTTGATTATACTGAAAGATTCCTATTTTGATTATGCAGTTGATTTTCTATAAATATTACTGCATTTATCATAAGCTATATTTTTTGTAATATGCCCTCACATTCCATGGTTTGCAGTACTGGAAAAAAAATCTGGCATTTACTCTTTTACTGAATTTGCCTGACTCTGACTGCTTGATAGTAAATTCAGCATTTACAAAATTATACAGCATATAAGGCTACCCAGGTCAATAATATACCCTATAATTGAATGCCTTTTCCCTTGCCATTTTGCATATGATATTAAAGTGTTATCTTGTGCATAAGTTGTGCAATATTTAGGTATATATGTTTAAATATTTAATCGTAAAATTGTAATAATTATTAAGGGTTTTCACAGTATTAGGGTTAGGGTTTTCACAGTAAATCATAGAATGCAGGTACTATGCCTGTTTGTAAAGTTTTGCATGTTTTGCACCAGTGTGGCAATGAAGTAAGTGAATTGTGCTTTGCCAGATTTGGTGGTCATTGTGTGACCTATAAGCAGACGTGATTAAAGGAAGACTAAAATTTAATGAACTTCTGTGTGGCTGAAGCTTCCCACCAGGGGAGAGCATTGCCATGCTTTGCTTCCCAGTCTGCTTGAGTTGTTCTTGATGACATTGTAGAGGCTGAAGGTTTCAGCTGTATCTTTACAGCTTGTTGTTTTTCTTTGTAAACTCTGAAGCATAACATATATTAATGTGTAATGATTTTCAATTAATAGATATTAGATCAAAAATGAAACTTTTTGTTAATTTTATGTGTTAACACTATTATTTACATAAAAGTGTATACAGAATTATTTTTAAATTCTCTATTTATTTATTTTTTTAAGTGTTTATTTTTTAGTGTTCATGTCTATTCTGTAATATTAAATAAAGTTATGACCCATATTGCAGTGTATATAAAAATAAATATGCATGTGGTATCAAGCTAATTATTTAGACAATCTTGCTTGCCATCTCAGTTTCTCTAATCTATGAATGTTTCTTTTGTTCTGCTCTTAAAACACCCAAGTTAATTTACTCACAAGCTCCTTTGTACCAGTTTCAAAACCCACAAATAAACATCTACTTCACATTTGCCCTTGTTTTATCAGAAATTAATACATTTGGTCAGAAGATGCTTGGAGCTTTAAAGACCGAGTCTTTAAAGTAGACTAGGCTTAAAAAATGTAAGTGGAATTAAACAATTGGAAAAATATGATGTGACAATTTTGTAATACTTCTGCAATGTATAGGGCTGGGAGGAGAATTTTTTTTTGTTAGATATCTGTGTTTTCTCCTCATCAACTTGTAGAAAGACATTTTCTCTAGGTTGTAATGGAGAATTCTACTGATAAGCATTCAACTTTGTCCCCAAATATATTTCCATTTTTTTCTCCACTTTATAAAGCCATACTTGTAAATGTACTTTCAAAACCATTTTTTTTGTTGCAAATTTCATATTGTCTGTTTGTTGAGACAGGAGCTGAGTGTATATTGTTGTCAGATGCATGGTGATAATGCGTGGGTATGTGTGTGTATTTAAGCATGTGTTTGTGTGCATGTGCGAGGTTAATGAAAAATGTACAGCATTTTCTCTCTGAAACAACATTGTAGAGATAGGTTGGTAGGTTGATTTGTTGTGTGGATAATGGTGTATAACTTTGGAGATGTGATATATTGAAGCACATTTGCTGCCTTGACCATGTGAGCTGGTGTGAAATGTAAAATCCCTTTTTCTAACATTTTGCACATACTATTGTTGTGAGTTTGTGGCTAGTGGTTCAGGGTACCCGGATATTTCAACCAAAATCTGGTTTCCTCTGCCTGAAGGTTAAAACTTGGTTTGACCGTACTTAGCTGTAATGATGGTCCTTCTTGACTAGCCTGTATTGGAGCTCATCTTGACTGATGCTCTCCTTCTCTCCTGCCTTATTCCCACAGTTCAAACAGCACCCATGCCTGCTGCTTTAAGCTTCGCATCATTCCTACAATCTAGCTTTTATTTTATGGTGAATTAGGTAGATTTAAAATTGAGTAATAGTACACTTATCTGAGATCATGCCACATACAAATATTTTTAAAATGTCATTTGTATTCATTTAGTCAAAATAGGGTCTAAGTTGCATTAATTACACAAAATTAATCAAATCTAAGTAGTCACAAAATTAATCAAATCTAAGTTGCATTTGATTAACAAAAATGAGCTATTTTTAAATGCAAGAGATTTTGAACAACATTTTTAGCATTATGTATGAGTACATTCTGTTCACATATTTAAAATAAAATGTTTATTTGTTTTATAAAAGGGATACTCTGACAATCTTAATTTATTTGTATGTTATATGCATTCTCAATTACAGTGGATATCTAATTACTCCTCTTACAGTTGAAAAAAAAAAATTAAACCAGGTAGTCATGGACACCAACATCACAACGAAAAACAGTTATTGTAAACTTGCTTATAAAATAACTTGCTGAAAATGTTGCATGATATATGTCAGCTTTCATTCTAAAAAATCTTTTCACCCTTTAAATATTCTTTCCTTCAAAAGTCTGAATTTAATATTCTGTCATGTGCACTATTTTTATGCACAGACAATTTTATCCATTTTAGGCTGAAAAGTTTCATTTGTCTTAATTTATGGGTTTGTGTTGGCTCACTTTCTTTATTTTTCATATTCTTATGAATTTTTAAATTAGTTTTTAAATCAGTGGCAATATTATAAAATGAGTGGAGTTTGCAAAATCCTATCAAAAATACTCTGTCTCTGGCTTAGTGAACTTGTACAAGGATATATTCTGATAGAAACTGAAAGGAACTTCTGTTGTCACTCCAGGTATAAGCATATGCTAGATGCTGTAAATTTAATAAAAATAAACAATTAATACTTGACAGTGTGACAAATATATAAAAGTGCCATCATCCTTGCAAAATGTATGAGTTGAGGTTGCTCACAGTAAAGTTTACAATAATCTCAAAATTTTTACTCTAAATATACATACACCTTTTCCAAAATTATATGATGAATATCAAATTTCTTGTGTGATACACCTACACATGATTTACAAATAAATCCATTCATATATAGAATGATAAATGAGGCCCATTGTTTGTTAAAACAAACAAAAAAAAATATTAAACCCTTTAAACTCTCTTTTTAACGTGTGCAGGATTTGTGTCCTCACTGAATATTCATACACTGCCTATCTAACATTCTGATTATATGACAGATAAAACAGAACTGTTTTGTCATCATTCACTTGTTACAAATGCATATGTACTGGATGAATTACAGATTCAGACATATAAATGCTTATTTAATTTGGATAGAAATTTCCTTAAGTTTCGTCCTGATTGGTTTATTTTATTCCCATTGAGGTGTGTATGTGAGCCTTTGACTGCAGCTGCATTGAATCATTTTTTTTGTATGTTAGAGATGTTCCACTTTTACCACAATGATTTGTCAATGGTTATAAATAAAATTGTATTTATTAATGATGCATTTTGCTTTTTACATTTTTATAGATAATGTTGTAGAAAATAAATGAACACCATCTGATTCAAGACTTCAACTGTACTATGCACTGTTAAAAAAAAGTGTAAAAAAAAATATATATATATTCCAGCAGCTGAGGTGCCAAAATTGTTTTGTAAAATAACAGGAAAAAACTAAATTGTAAAAATAGAGTTATTGTCTTTAATTTTACATGAGATTTCCTTGTGTAAAAACAGCAAAGTTAGCTATAAATATGGTCAAACACTGCCATAATACAAATAATGAGCCTTAAAAGTACAAAACAGAGCTGTATTTAGTTGGGTTTTTTAAATCATTTTATTTAAACAGCTTGTATATTTAATCAATATATCCCAGGATTACTGAGAGTTTACCTGTAATTCTAGAAAAAAACCGTTGTATAT
Source organism: Bagroides melapterus (assembly GCA_028566695.1). NCBI lineage: Eukaryota > Metazoa > Chordata > Actinopteri > Siluriformes > Bagridae > Bagroides > Bagroides melapterus. Next base: position 7,769,891 of record JAOTRN010000035.1, read on the forward strand.
TTAAAAGATCTTTGTTATAAAAAAGTATGCCCAACTTTAAAATTATGTATTTAACCTTACATGACAAATTACACAATAATGAGATAGCTTTTTAATAACAGCATATGCTTACTTCTTGTTCTCAACTTTTATTTAATTTTGTTGCCCAACAGACCAGAACAGAAAACAGAATGTCCAACATTTGTTCTAAAATAAAAATAATCTTCACCAAATGGATTTTAAGAAGCCATAAACAATATAAAAAAAATCAAATAATCAAGCTAAAAATTAAATTAAATCCAGTTTGCCTGGACACCCAAAACAACCAAGAGAACAGACAATGCCACCTGGTTGTGCAAGTAACAGTCATACAAAAAAACAGAACATTTTTTACAAACACACACACACACACACACACACACACATATATACAGTATGTATATATACAATTAAACAAAAGGTACCAAAACAGTAAATATGGCCACCTAGAAGTGGTCTCCTCCACTTCTGAACTCTTTTCAGGATTTATCTTGAAAAGGCATCTGTCGAATGAAATAAAAACAGCTTCAGTGATGAAATATTGACTCTACTGTAATATACTAATTTAATATACTATTAGTAAAATTGGCAGAATAGAGAAAATCTGCACAGAGACTGTTTGTGGTAACAGGTAACGTTTTCTCCCTGTACCAGAAATACTCTTTATGTCCAAAGAAGCAAGGATAACTGGTGACTGTATTGGCCATACTACTTTTAGGGAACAGAAGGTAAATTGATGATTGTCTAATAAAAGTTTCATTTGCATTTGGAGCTTGCTGCTACACCTTGACATTGGGATGAATCAGGAATTTATAAAAAGAGACACAGTCAAAACACGCACATCAATATTCTGTTGCATTATTAATAAGTAACAATGTATTGGTACACTCAGATGTTGCCAACAACCTAGTAGTCTTCTAATGACCAATGTAGTGAATAGTGAATAAAAGTTGGAATAGTGATGAAAAAACCTGTCAACAGATCAGGAACACTCTCCAGGATGTGTGTTAAAGATAACCACAAAGAGTAACTCTACCTAGAACACTCTCCAGGATGTGTGTTAAAGATAACCACAAAGAGTAACTGTATTTTTGTAGATGAACAACATCAGAAAAACCTCTGAATATAATCCAATCCAATCAATTAAAAGTGCAAATTGCAGCCTTCCTAATTGCCTCCCAATTGAATCAATCATTGTCTGACAAAGTCTCATAGGTAGGGTCTCTTGCACAGCTCTTGTACTGGACTGCATTAGATTATACAGAGCTAACTATATCTGTTTTGATGTATAAAATTGACTTCTGCTTTCTTACCTTTGAAAGAATTCCAGTGTTGCTCCTTGGGTTGCTGGGTAGGAGATGTTCAGGCAGTAGTAGAAGGCAAACATCAACACGGCATCACTGAAGACAATAATGTGGCTATTCACAATGGTTTGGTCCACAGATAACATGAAGTACTCTGCTTCCAAAGGAGAAGTTCCTGGTGTACACATACAGAAGAGAGGAAATTGTTACTTTGTTATAAACTTGAGCCCAAAAACCATGAAGTCCAACAATTATTAAATGCAATTTTACTTTACAACCTGATTTAACTGTATATCAAAAATCCCATCAACCTTCACCTAAATGGTTATGTAAGCAACACTGTTCAATACATATAACAAAAGAATTTAGATTTTTTTTACATACAATGATATAAATTATGGACCGATCAGCATATTAATAAAATTCATCTGATTACAGACATTAAATTCCAGACATAAATCTCTTACCAGCTTAAATTTAAACAAACACATTTTCAATAAACAGTCTAAACTCATAGTTAGAAAAGCTAACAATGACCTCAAATCAGTTCAACCAACCAGTCACACCACAGTCCAGCCCAGAAGTCCAAATTCAAATCTTTAACAGGCCATCCTTCAAGAGAAATCTGTGTTATGTTAAAAAAATCATTTGCTGCTGTCTGGCAAGCTGCTAAATATTTTATCTGCATGCCTGTAGCCTGTGCTCATCATACATTCATTTTGTATGAACATCATTAACGCATGCCATCATATGTTAGAGCATAACTACCACACATTTAAAGACCAATACAATAATAGTATAGTAAACACACACACACACACACACACACACAAAACTATGCATGGCATACTTGTACGTTCAGCACAGTTCACTTCAGAGTTGTTTGATCTGCTTTATGGAACGTCTGATCCTCCTCCTTGAAATGCATGAGAACATGCATAGATTTCTCATATATAAACTTATAAACATATATAAAGTAATTTCTCATATATAAACAACTGCTGCTTCATCTGACAGGCTTTCACCAATACAGGACTGAGACTAACTGAAGAATAGTATGCACTAGAGATATGCAGAGATGTAGAGTGTTTTTGCCTTCTAGATAGGTGGGATATAAAAAAAAATAAAAGTTTTTATCACAGTTTTTGAATGGGCAACAAATCTCCTCTCTTTTTGATATGAGATTTCTGATTAAACAAAAGATCTTTAAGATCAATTAGCTGCTTCTGGCAGTTAGGAAGATCACATATAAAGGGTCCCTGCAGAGCTTCATACTGTAACACTTAAAAATATTGTAATTACAGAAGTGAGACTTGCAACCTGATATACAACAAACTGATAATGTGCCTCATTTCTGTGTAGCTCTTGCTGATGCACATAACCTTTTAGGGTTTTCACAGAAACACCTATGACAGGTGTAATCGTTGAACATCTTTAACTATAGCACAAGACCCCCCATTTGAGCAAAGACAAGTCTTGAGAAAGACAAATCTATGTCAGTGTTTGGTACATGTTAATTAAGAATATCTAACCCTAACCCAAAAAAATATATTGATATTAAACACTATCAAGTGTAGGCAGCTAAATTGGAAAAACAATTGGACCACATTAGTATTACATTAGCTATAGCATATGCTAGCATGCTAATGCTCCAATCCACATGAGAGGAATGAGTTGGGTGGCTTAATAGCTTATATTTAGCTATCGCTTGCTTACTATATGCAACACAACATGATATAAAGATTTAGTGCCTTTGCCAAGCTGAAGAAAATTTAAAGTCACAGCTTTATATAACTAGAAAACTAATGCTACTAACAAAAGTTCGGTAAACTTGCCTTGCAGCTGCAGCATACCATTGTGGCCATCCTTTAGATGTTCGGTTTTCCTCATACAAAGTCTGAAGCTGCTATTTTTCAAACAAGAATTTCAGAATGTTCTGCGTAGAAAAATTTTCCATAATTTGCCTCCACTGCTGGCTATTGAATCCACATGTTCTCTTTTTCAAAAATTTGAGAATGGCACCTGTAAGTAATGTCCTGTTAGCTCTTTCCCATGTGCTATGTAGTTATTCCCATCTCCCACACACTTTCCCGCTCCTCCTCCTGAGCACTGCTGTTATTGTTCAAACTTGAGTTTAGGACAACAGGAAAGCTTTTGAAATCTGTGGGCTTTTGACCTCTGTCAGGTGGCTCTGGGTTTACAGTGATAGTAACGATATCACCTGACAAAGTATATTACAAAATGTTCAGATTTTCAGATTTAGGTTTTCAGTTTATTTTGATGCATCCATGTACACAAACTGCACTTCATCCTTATTTAAATGATTTTGCTTAATCTAGATGGAAAGCACTTTATTGATTTTGAGATTCTACAATCTAAGAATTTTGGATTAAACATTATACACTAATAAAACCACATTTATTCAATGTTTGTACCTTATTTTAAAATGTATGCCCAGTATACTAGTAAACTAGAATTTAACATTTTATCTGTTAATTAAAAAAATGGTACTTTTAATAATAAAATTGTTTATTATAACAATAAAATTTGTTTTAAAAAAATGGAAATTTTATGGTTAATTATAGTTGCAAACTTTGTGGTATTTTACCTTAGACATCTAAATTCACAGTATACTTTTGTAAAATTAATAATATTCTGTGTATGTCAAAAATACAGGAAAAATCTGTAAAAAAAAAAAGTGTGGTATATTTACTTTAATCAACAAAATATATTTAATCAAAAAAAATATTTCACTACCATTAAGTCTGTTTCATATTAGGGATATGCTGTTTAAAATTTCAGCACCCCAATTTAAGCTCATTTTCATTATTTAAACTAAGACTAAACTAGACAGCTAAAATAACAGTAACTTTAACTGTTAATGTTTAAATATTTGTAAGCCTGAAAGAAAGTTATTCAAATAGAGAAAGCTTGTTGGCATTTCACTAACATTAGAAGCTCTGGACGGATTTCCAAATTGCTAAAGCACTAGAAGTATTAATTCATTTTTATATGCTAATTAGAGGGCATTATGCAAGAAATGAGATTAGGTGACAGCATGAAATCATTTGGCTGTCAGTAAATTGAGTGTTTTTAGCAGAAGAGGTGTTTTTCTTTTCCCCCATTCATATTGACTTAGAGATAGAAAAGGCAGAGAGCACATTGTCTCCCTAAGTGGGAGGCAATGAATGAATGAAAGAAAAAAAATATATATATATACATTGTATATGTGTATA
>JAOTRN010000035.1:7779465-7809432 GCA_028566695.1 Bagroides melapterus
ATACTGTTTGATTGGTCATCTCAAATGTGTGAGACTCCTCCTTTGTTAGTCTAGTTTCACCTGACTGTCATCAATTTATCAAATGTTCCAAGAGATTCATATATATGGTATTCATACTATTATGTTCTTGCCCAATTTTGACAATTGTACAGACTATTGTGCATGTCAGTACTTATACTATGAAATCATGCTGACATGTTTTGGAGAGAACAATCATCAGACTGAAAATAAGCTAATCAGTTTAGATCAACAATATATATTCATTAGGAAAATGTGCTAAATGTAGGCTATCTGTGGTAACTGTATGCTACTTGTACTTAATCATTAGCAAAGATGCACTGAGACATGTACTAAGACATCTGCAATTTATAAAAAGCAATGAGAAATGCTATTCTGTTGTGAACAATTGAAACCTGGTTTGGAGATTTGTCCATGTTGTTTTGAAAATGTAATTTCTGTTTCTGAGCCAAACCAATAGAGAAAAACTGTGAGTACTGAGATCTGTCAAAAATCCTGTTTTGAATAATAGTGGATGGATGTTTTTTGCATTGAATTGTATGACACCATATTTTTTCATTTATTTCAAATAATATAATAACTAAAAATATTTGTTTACTTAGGCAAAGTAAATAGCTGTCTTGTCTTATCCATACCTGCTTATTCCAGGACTACCTGGGCCACAGGGATCAGCTGGGGCCTATTCCAGCCATCTACGGGCAAAGGCAGGGTACACCCTGGACAGGTCGCCAGTCCATCACAGGGCCACACTCACACTCACTCTTATGGGCAATTTAGAGACTCCAATCAACCTACTATGCATGTCTTTTGACTGGGGGAGGAAACTGGAGTGCCCAGAGGAAAGCCCCAAGGCACGGGGACAACATGCAAACTCCACACACACATGGCAGGGGCCATCGAACCCCCAGCTCTGGAGGTGTGAGGCAAATGTGCTAACCACCAAGCCACCGTGCCCCCCAAGTAAATAGCTAAAACATATATTTTCTTATTTGAGCACCCCTTTTTCATTTCCATTTCATTTTCATTTTGTAATTTAGATATTTTCAAAATATAGTCAAAAATCCAAATTGAGCTGAATCCAAAAAAGAAGCTAATGTTTAATGTTAATTGTAGCAACTGATGTAAAATATATTAATTAGTATATTTATTTAGTAAGTAAAGAATAAATTATTAATTATTGTACAATTACAAATAATAAACTAAAAATTACCTACCCACCTTAATGGCTGCTCATATGTGCTTCACTGATTTAGACATTTCTATTGGGATTGTAAATATAAATGTCATGACAGTCAGAGCCCACTGCTGTCATTAGTCAACTAGTCACCAAGTCCAATAGGTCTTTGTTGTTATAAAAACAATATACACGGTGCAGTACACAGTGAGAATGAGATATGAATGTAAGTCGCTCTGGATAAGGGCATCTGCTAAATGCCAATGTATTAGAAATGTAAATGTATTGAAGTATGCTGTGACATGCTACTTTCATTAGGCTAGAAGAGATTTGATTGAAATGGCAGAAATTGTACAACAGAGAAAATTTCCTCTAAAGCATAGGAACAATTTATGGTAGTGCTTGAAAGTTTGTGAACCCTTGAGAATTTTCTATATTTCAATCAAAGAACAGGAATCTATCAAAGTCTGATCTTCACATTCCATGTTTGTAGAATCGAATCATGGCACTAACAAAGGAGAGTTTGTACTCCAAAAATTTACAGTCTGACAAATTCTGTCCCCAGGAAGTCTAACATTGGTTAATGTTAATTTTCATGAGCCCACCATCAGGAATGCATCTCAGATCATAAGGACAGACCAGAGGACAATTGGAAAAATATTTTTTTGGACAGCCAAGAGCATAATAGAACTTTTTTGTTCAAATGAGAAATGCATAAGAACCTTATAACATCTGTGAAATATTAGTGATGGTGGTAGTACCATGGTTTGGGCCTGTAATGCTGCATCTGTGCCAGGACAGCTTGTCATCATTGATGAAACAATGAATTCAGAAATCTTCTATGAACTGAATCTCAAGTGAAAATGGGTCATACATCAAGACAACAACTGCAAGCACACAAATCAATCTATCAGTCAATCTACCAAAAACCTGTTTGTCCGACAAAAAGGACAGTATAATTATTTATTAATTCCAGGATCTTCTTGGCTAGGGAAGAATCGCTACTTTATAAAGTTCTAGCTGTTACCAAGAAAGTAACAAGGTCTATGTTCAGGGACCCCGAAATTGTGAGCAAGGCACAGAGACAATCACTTGTGAATATAATGCTTTTAATAAACGACAAACACAGAGTTCTTCCCGAGGTGAGTTTTCCCCCTTGAAGTTCCTTGTCCCTGAAAGCTCTGGGACTAGACTTTCACTTTCTTCGAGACTTTGCTGACAATTTCAATCAATAACTTGCACCACCGGAACCTTTTAAATCTCAAGCGGAATCTCCAGCTTGCTTCAAGGACTTCGAACGTCCTAACCTCCTTGGCCATTACATCAGGAAGCTCACCAATGAACCAATGCAAGTAACATTATCAACTAATAGCTTCGGGATGTGGTAGCCTAGTGGTTAAGGTGTTGGTCTACCAATTGGAATGTTGTGAGTTTGAATCCCCACTCCACCAAGCTACCGCTGCTGGGCCTCTGAGCAAGGCCTTTAACCCTCAGTTGTATAAAAAATGAGATATGAATGTTAGTCGCTCTGATAAGGATGTCTGCTAAATGCTACCAATGTAGATGTGTAATTTTAAGATGAAGCCCCTTTATTAAGGTGAAACCTAATTTCCTTGACGATTCTCGCACGGTGTAATCAAACTTGATTTAAACTTGTCCTATTTGATCTCTCCTTTGTTTTCTTACCTTTTTCTCTCTCTCTCTCTCTTGTTCGCATTCCCTCTGTTACTTTTCCCTTACTTCCTATCTCCCTTCATTTCCTTACTCTCTCTGTTCCAATAGGTCTTACTCTGTTTATGTTCGTTTGTCGTAGTTAGTATGTGTTGTGTGTTCGTCGTTTATTAAACGCATTATATTCACGAGTGATTGTCTCTGTGCCTTGCTCACAATTTCAGGGTCCCTGAACATAGACCTTGTTACGTGCTCGATAACAGTGAGTACTTTATTAAGTAACGATTCTTCCCTAGCCAGGAAGATAACCTTTCCTGGAATAAATAAACAATTATACTGTCCTTTTCGTCTGACGAACAGGTCAAATAATTGTGTTATTGATTCCATGGCAGTTAGAAAATCCCATTTGAATATTTTAATGTAATTAAAATATTCTTCAATATCCTTCAACGTGGCGGAAACCATCTTGGGAGAGGCCATCACTGTGGCGATAGCCATCTTGGGAGAAGCGATCACTGTGGCGGTAGCCATCTTGGGAGAAGCGATCTCTGTGGTGGTAGCCATCTTGGGAGAGGCCATCACTGTGGCGATAGCCATCTTGGGAGAAGCAATCACTGTGGCGGTAGCCATCTTGGGAGAAGCAATCACTGTGGTGGTAGCCATCTTGGGAGAAGCAATCTCTGTGGCAGTAGCCATCTTGGGAGAAGCAATCATTGTGGCGGTAGCCATCTTGGGAGAAGCCATCACTGTGGCGGTAGCCATCTTGGGAGAAGCAATCATTGTGGCGGTAGCCATCTTGGGAGAAGCCATCACTGTGGCGGTAGCCATCTTGGGAGAAGCAATCTCTGTGGCAGTAGCCATCTTGGGAGAGGCCATCACTGTGGCGGTAGCCATCTTGGGAGAAGCAATCACTGTGGCGGTAGCCATCTTGGGAGAGGCCATCACTGTGGCGGTAGCCATCTTGGGAGAGGCCATCATTGTAGCGGTAGCCATCTTGGGAGAGGCCATCACTGTAGCGGTAGCCATCTTGGGAGAAGCAATCTCTGTGGCAGTAGCCATCTTGGGAGAGGCCGGAGGCGCACAGTGTGCAGAAGTCATAAACTTTCAAGCACCAATGTATATTAAAGCAAACAAAATGTTTTCGGATGAAAATGATTGAAAGTAATCTTAAATTAATGATTAATCTGCATGGGTTGGAAAATGTGCGTTTTGTGGCATGTTTTTATGATTATGCCAAAAAGAAGGTAAAAAGCTCCATCATTTTTGATTATACATATAAAAGCAATACATCATTCGAATCTGTAGAGGGTTTACATTTATTTGTGGCTGGATTGTCAGCATCTATCCCCCCATATGGTATTATTTGTATTATTAAAGTTTTTATATTTTTCTATTTTTCAGTAACATTCAGCATCTGTACTGCTTATTGTGATCTTTAACATTCTACCTTCCGTTCCTTTTAACGAATGTTTAGGTTGAGGTTCATTATCATTTTAATAAAAACACATATCAAACGAAGAAATTGAACGTTTATTAACAAGCGTTTTCTTGCACGTTTGCCTCTGCCATAGTCCTGACACCCCAGTTGTTTTTGGAATGGGAAATGCAAAGACCAGAGCTCTCAAGGCTCACAAATGGTTGAACTCTGCAAACTGCCCATTCATGTTCTTTGTTCACCCTGCAAACATTTCAAACTTGTGTTGTGTGAGTGGAGGAGAGGAGAGATTCTCTGCATTTTTGTGCGGTTTACAAATGTCAAAACCAAACTCTAAAACGTTTTATTTTTTACAAAATGAAAATGTAAAAATTTTTACACAAGGCTATTATGGTCAATTGTTTTGTTTTCTTTATTAAATTAAGACAACAATAACAATATTTTTTACATGCCCATTGAACCCCCATTTCGTTGTATCACCGCTGGCAAAACTTTCTAAAGGTGATCAATATATTTATTGCAAGCTGTTTTTGTCATTCTCTCCAGAAAGTCACGATTATTTTCATTTTTGCGCTATAATTTTTAAACGTCTTACGGCAGAGAAACAACCAGATTGGCTAAAACATTAATGCTTTCATGCGCACTGTTCCTGAGGTCACTCCGTTAAGGAGAGCAAAGTAAAGATGTTTGGCGAACTGCCAGTTGACTAACCCTGTTATAAACTATATAGAAAATATAGTTTTCTTGGATTATATATATAGTTATATAATTATATTATATTATATCGCTGAATTTTTGGTTTTTATGGTGAGACTTTAAACCTCCATTGCTGCTCTGGCGAAACCGGTTGTTACACTTCACACCTTGTTGTAAATGAAAGGTGAAAAGAGATTGACTAATGAAACACATTCTAAAACTGCCCACTTTTATCCTACTAAACATACATTATTACAATACAGATTACCAAGAGGCAAAGGAACAAAAGATATTATAGCCTAATATATCAAATAGGCAGATGCTTCTGCTTAATCTTACTCCTGTAACACCAGCTACATAGGGATAATAAATTAGTGAATTCTTAAATTGCCATAAATTCATAAATTCTTAATGGCCGCATCTGTAACTGATGAGGCTTTTCACTGTAACTCGGTTATATGCTATCCTCGACTATGAGATGTGTTAAATTGTTTAAACTAGTTTCACATGTAAATGTTTTTTAACAGCTGTAATTCCACCTCCGCAGCACTCAACATGGCGGTAGGTTGCATTCTGGTTGACTACCTACTGTATGTCATGTGTAAATTCAAGTGTAGTATATACAATGTTTGTTTTAGCTCTGTTTTGCCCAAACAAAAAATATATACATTTCTTTTGTCCTCATATTCCTTCATTGTAGCAATTCCCTCTCTTTCACACACCTGACTGGAATGTTCATTATGCAGCTCATTATGTGGGCCTTTGTCTTCCCAGGTGTTAATCACTGCATTATTCCTTATCATTCACACCTCCTTGCATACAGCCATTCTAAACAAAAAATGTCTCTCAAAATTTAAATCAATATATTGGTCCTGGAGTAAGTAAACATAATGATTTTCACATCATTTTGAAGAAAAAACTCTAGGCTACAAGATTCTCTAGCCTACAAGAACAAATGTTCTATATGTGTTTTATGGCCTTATTTCAGTGACATAATCTTTTTAGTTTTTCCACTAACCATGCATAAACGTTGCTTTCTCAAAAATGCAATCATGTACATACATGCTGCTCACATATGAATACAGTGATATCAGACATGAGCCATTTATAAGTTTAGAAGCAACTGAAAAAAGTACAAATGTCAGGGTATGTCTAAACTTATTCAGTGCTCCAAAACATCCTCAGACCCCAGAGGGTTAATACATTGACATGAGATGACATTTTCACATTTCAAAACACAACTCGTATCATTATCATGTGCATTATGCATTCATGGCATCAAGGAGTGAAGCTTCTAACTCTAATTTTCATAGCATACACAATATATAATTTTTTATAATTATTATTATATTTTTAATATACCTTGTGTTTCAGGTGATCAAGTTGCTTCTTTTCAGACATCTTCGTTTCCTGCTCCTGAAAAGAGTCAATTTATGACTCTAATTGAAAGTCAGCACTAGTTTGCAGTTTACTACATACAATGAAAAATGATTCACCTTGTTTGTATGGCATGATAAGATAAGAGACTTTTTGTAATTGTAGTGATTCAACAAAATTTGTTTGGTAGCTGAGAGAGTACGTTGGCCTTCTTGAGCTTTCTTAGGAAGAAAGGCCTCTGCTGAGCATTCTTCACAAAGTGGTAATGGCCCATATAAAATCTTTTGTTATGTGCAGACCCAGGAAATTGACATTGATAACCCTCTCAACCTCCTCACCATTTGTGTGGAGGGAGGGTCCTATCCTTTGTCTGGCTCTCCTGTAGTCCACAACAATCTCCACTGTTTTAGTGGTGTTCAGAACCAGATCATTATCAACTCAACCAGATGTTGAACCTCTTCTCTGTAGTGTCTCTTTGTTATGTGAGATCAGTCTCACTATTGTGGTGTCATCAGCAAACATCACTTTGGTGGTAGAGGAGTGTATGTGTGTGCAGTCATGTGTGAATAGAGTGAAAAGGGCTGGACTGAGGACACAGCCCTGTGGTGCTCCTGTATTCAGGTTGAGAATGGATGATGTGGGGATGCCCACCCTGACATTCTGAGGTCTGTTAGTGAAAAAGTAATGGATCCATGATTGGAGTGTGTTGGTTAGTCCCAGGTTGCTTAGCTTGTCCACCAGTTTGCAGGGCACTATTGTGTTAAATGCAGAGCTAAATTCCACAAATAACATCCTAACATGTGTTGGGATGCTCCAGATGAGCCATGCTTGTGTGAGATCAAAATAATTGGTGTCAGAGCAACTGGGCAATAGTCATTGAGACACCTTACTGTCTGTTTTTGGGCATGGGAACAATGGTTGTGGATTTGAGGCATGTAGGGACTACAGCCTGCTGCAAGGACAGGTTGACAAGAATTAAAAAAAAATACATACACTAGTATAAAAACCATCCAACGCATTTGTAACACTTGCAAAAATTCTACTTGCATGTGATTCATACTTATTACATAATCCTACCAAGTGTGCATATGCCATAAATCCATTTTGGCATAACAGTCAGCATTGCTGTAGTAAGGCTTTTGAGGGCACCAGTCTGCAGGCCTTGAAATTATCAATAATTACCAGAAACCCCATATGTTAAGGATTTGATAATCAAGGTGGCCTTAGCTGTTTGCTGTGTGGTCCTACTTAATGGTCCTAGGACAGGGGCTAGTTGTCACATACAGTTTCCTAGGTCAGATTTCTGGTGGCAGTGCTTCTGTCTGCTGTGCCTGTTGGATTTTCTTTATGATATCCCAACATATAGGAGCTATGACGGTGGATGGGCTAATGCCAGTATTCTTCCACCACATCCTTGATTGATTGATCGTTCACGGTTCCAAAAGCATAATAATTGCCAGGGTCAGGATGCTTCAGAATGGGGGCTGTGGTGAAGCTCTGCTCTCCTCTTGGTTTTCCCCTGTCAAAGCATGGTGAGGGAAGAAGCCACAGCATTGTAGCTTCTGATAAGGTGGCGCTAAAGCAGCTGCTAGATTAAGGAGAGCAGGCCACTGGCCTTACCCAAAGTTTATTGAGTCTTGATAAAACTCACATTTTCTCTTTTCATGTACAGTTGGTGGTGTAGTAGATGGATACATGGGTCACGTGGGCGTCCTTGGTCTTTGAGAAGATTAAAATGTCAATGTAGACAATCACACAGTGGTTAACTAGGTCCTTGAACATGTTATTCACAAAGTCCTGGAATATGTATGGCTGGTATGTTGGTCAGTCCATATGGTATCACCAGGTATTCGGAATAAGCCTTGGCATTGTGGAACTTGACTTTCAACTCATCCCCCTACTTTAGAAGAATCCTGCACTGGCAGGCGATGTGGAGGGACGAATGAATGTAAGGAGGTGGGATAGAATTGGCTCGTGGGTGCTATGGTGTTAGGCAGTAGTTAGATGGCAAAATTCCATGGACAGTGGTGCTATTCCACTGCTGGAAAACACAAATGGTGCACTGGGTCACAGGGCTTTCAATGGAAGTGGTGAGGCAAGGGCACATAACATTACTTTGGAGGCAGTGGCTGTGACAGAATGGGAACCAGCAGCTGAGTTCTATATCCAGTTGAGTTCTCTCAACTCTCTCAACCAGCAGCTGAGTTCTATGACAGCTGGGGGTTGTACATGTGGAGCCATGGGAATCCTAGTATAATCGGGTTAGATGGTGAGGATATGATAAAAACAGCCAGTCTTTTGACATGAAAATGTCCAATTTGGAGGATTATTGGAACCGTTGGTTGGCTGGAATGTGCCTTGGCCTGGTTCTGCAATCTGGGTATTGGTTGCACAGGAGGTTGTAGTTGCAGAAAGCCTCTATGAAGTACTGAGATAAGGGTATATCCAGCTCCTTGCATGCCATTCCCATCTGAGGAACCAGGTGTAGTCCCTCATGAAACCAGCATCATACCAGCCACTCTGTGGAGCTCTGTCGTAGCTGCAGCAGTTGAATAGAAATCTCCATTCTCCCAGAAGTGAGTCTTGACCCTGTAACGGTTCAATATTGATGATGGCTCCCTTTGTCAGTTGGGGGATGAACTGCAGGTTATAACATCCCCTGTCTGATTATGTGAATCGTGTGAAATAAACTTGCGTGAAAACATTTGAATGATAAATTATCAATGAAGACATTTAGATTTGATATCAAAATGAATATGACAACCCAGTGTCATCAGAAAACTGCTGCAGTGATATTTTGTGATGTTTTCATAGGCTTGAAACATAGGCTCTTTCAGTTGTTGAATTGTTAGCAGTGTTTGGTGTCTTTTCTGCATGATGAAGGCAGGAGGTTTCTATAGACTTCTGAATTCATTCTGTTACCACTCATTTTAATATCCTCGAAAAGTATTAATGTGCATGTTCTAGAAATATCTATGCAAGCTTGTGCTTGATCGATCAGCTTGTATTTTTTGTATCATGTGCAGATCCTTTCTTTTTCCACACATGGTTCCCTTTCGAGGGAACTTGATGCTGCATTGAGTTGACACTATGGGAATGCTTCTTTGAGGAAGTTGTGTCTGAAGCTCTGTGTGCACACACGCCAATTTAATTACAGGTGGTGAAGTAATTACGTGCCAGCAAGTCCATATAAGGCTTCTTTGTCTTCAGGAAGAGCTCTCTGTATGTTTGTGTCTATTGTCTGTCTTATTGTCTAAGACTAGTGCAAAAGAAGATAATATATAAAGACTAGGGTCTTTTTTTTTCTTTATCATGGCATGATGGGCTCTCAATAAAAGAAAAAAAAAGGGAAGCCAATTGTGTGCATTGCGAGCGATTAATGACTGCATTCCTGTAGTCTGTTGAGGCAGGTGGCTTCGTTCATGGCGGTTGCAGTCTGAGTTAGTGGAAATATAACGAGAAACAGCTGAGTCCTTTTTCTCATTCTCTCCGCTGGCTCTAATGTCTCTGCTTTGGGTATGGGAGCTCACTTTGTGATTACTTCCTACCCGAATGGGGAATTATTATCGCATGCATCGAACTTTTAGGAGTCCGATGTGGAGCGGTTCACCACTGAGTTTCCTTATAATTCCTTATAAGTGATGTTTTCAGTGGTGGAGTTTTCCATCACTTTAACAGAAATCATACCTTGTTCCTTAACTTTTGTGACTTTGTAATTATTTGTGAAGATCTACATCTCTCATATGTTCCAGTATTTTAATCACTTAAAAGATGCTTGAGTTCAAACTAAAGGAGGCACATTCTACGTTGATGAATATAAGCACACCTTGATGTATTAATCTTTCAAATTCTAACGCCAAATTTCTCCAGTGTATCACCAAAAGAAATAAGAATGGGCTTTGTCATAGATACATCGACACAAGACTGCATTTGTGTGAGTGCAGCATTACTACAATCCTGTAAATTCCTGCAAGAGTTTTATCATTAGAGGCCCACATGGCTTTGTAATGGGACACTAAGATTTAAAATGCATTTGTAATCCAATAGAGCCTGCTCTATGTCAATGTCTTCTTTCACCATTATGGCACCTCCTCAGAACTACAATATACTACCCATTTGCACCATCTAGACTTGAGCGGGTCTGGTGAAAGATTTTGTAATTCCTTATTTATATCTACAAGGTGTTTTTTTTTTCGTTTCTACAAGGTGTTACCATTATTTTATCTACCAATCGCTCCATTTACTTTTTTGTTTATCCTACACAGAGACTCCTGGCACAAGGCTTGATACAACCGTGTAGGCAAATATGCTAACCACTAAGCCACCATATCCACATGAACCATTACATTCAAGACTATACAGATCTTTATCTAAGTCTTTTCTGTTTTTGTTTTAAATGTCACTATATGTTTGGAATTATAGTACAAGAAAAACATCATATTATCTGATTCAGTGACCCAGCTGTTCGGACATTGAGGTTAAGTTCATTCCACCACCTTGGTACCAGAACAGAAAAGAGTATTGTTGTGTAAATACCTGGTGAAATGGTGGGACCAGTCGTGAAGTGTGGGTGTGAGGTGCAGTGCAAGGAGTGATAAGGGCTTTGAGGTAAGAGGGAGCTGGTCCATTGTTGGCTTTGTAGGCAAGCATCAGTGTTTTGAATCTGATCTCTGCATGTTGAAAACAAGTCATGCAGCTGCATTTTGGTTCATTTGCAGAGGTCAAATTGCGTTCATAGCCCTGGTAGCAGTGAGTTGCAGTTGAAATGACCAGAGACTGAATAAGTACCTGAGCAGCCTGTGTTGGCAAAAATGGCCGAATCCTTCTAATGTTGTAGAGAAGAAACCAACATGACCGTGTCATGTTAGCAACATGCGAAGAAAGGGACAGTTGATTGTCCATGGTTATCCCAAGGTTGCAAGCTGTCACTGAAGGGAAGATCAAGTCATTGTGCAGTAATATTACAAGATCACTTGGGATGATCAGCAGTTCAGTTTTGCTGCGATTGAGCTTCAACCGAAGGACTGTAATCCACAATGATATGTCTGCGAGATATGCTGCGAAAGAGAAGTTGAGTATCATCAGCATAACAGTGGTACGAGACCTGAGGAAATAACCTCACCAAAAGAGTGAGTATACAGGGAGAAAAGTAGAGGACCAAGATCTGAGACCTGTGGGACACCAGTGAAGAGTCTGCATGGAGCAGATATCACTCCCTTCCATGTTACCTAATATGTGATCTTCCAGGTAGGAAGCAAACCATTCCCATGCTGATCCGCCAATTCCAAGACTCCTGAGCGTGGACAAGAGAGTCTTGTTTATGACCATATCAAACGCTGCTGAAAGGTCGAGGAGGATGAGGACACATGACATCTTGGCTGATCTAGCAGTCTGTCGAATGTGCTGTTTTAAAGCCAGACTAGTAGGGATCTTGCAGGTTGTTCTATGAGAGATAGATAGACAGTTGGTTATACACAATGCATTCAATAATTTTTGAAATAAAATAGAGAAGTGATACTGGTCTGTAGTTACTGATGTCTGATGGATCCAGAGCAGATTTTTTCAGGATAGGAATAACTCTTGCTTTCTTGAAGGTAGTTGATACATGACCAGATCTTAGGGGTCCATTGATGATTTTGTTGATGAAGTGCAGAAGGTGAAGGTTGCGAGATGGTCTGGAGCAGAGTGGAAAGCCAATGAGCAGAACAAGAAGTCTTCTTGGCTTTAGTGGACAGAGGGCAGAAAAAGTCCATGGTCCATGGCAAAGATGGTCCAAAGAGAGGAGAGGAAAATGTCTGGGTAGTGAGGAGAAGGAGTCAGGATCAGGAAGAAATGAAAGAGTGTCAGAAGCTAAAGAAGAAGCGGAGACAGTGGAGTGGAGGTTACGATGGAGAAGGGAAAGATGCTGTAAGTTGGATTTAGTTAGGATGGGAGAGTGATGGTGAAGGATACCAGGTGATGATCAGTGATATGAAGTGGGGTATCAGTCATGTCTGTAGCTGGAGAAGGTCGGGTTAAGACCAGGTCCAGGACATTTCCTCCTTTGTGTATGGGGAGGCTGCTGTTTAATGTCAGAAAGAAGGAGTCTAGAAGAGGAGGGCAGGAGATGTCAGAGGGCAGTTTGAAATCGCCAAGCACTGTCAGAGGGGTGCTGTCATACGGGAAAACATTGAGCAGTGTGGCCATTTCTTCCAGGAAGTCTCCTAGAGGATCAGGAGGGCATTTAAAATTCCATTGTGTCCTCTTTAAAGATGCCTGAGGGCAATTATTGTATATTATCTATAGCCAGAAATATCTGTAACCACAGATAAAAATAATTCCCATAAACTGCTCCAAAACTGCCATAAAAGCCGAGACTACTGTTTGCAATTGGAACAAAGACTTTACTTTTGAACCAAAAATGAACCAAAAATGTAACTGTTTCCCCATAATGACCATCTATGTGTTTAGAGTAAAAAGGGTGAGGCTTGCAAGCCAAAAAGCACCAGTCCAACCATGAAGCAGCATTGGTGTGACAGGATCTTGTTGATGGGGTACTTTGCTGCAGGAGCCACCTGTGCATTTTCACAAACAGATGGCATCATGAGAAAAAAAAAATCAGTAGAGATACTGAAACAACACATCAGTGACTGGTAAAATGGCTGTTTCAAAAGGACAATGACCCCAAGCATACCACCAAAGTTGTGGCAAAATGGCTTAAGAACAACAAAGTAAAGGTATTGGAGTAGCTGTCACAAAGCCGTGACTGCAGTTCAATTTGTGGTCAAGACTGAAGCAGCTTGTGCAATGAAGCCTACAAATCTGACCCAGTTATTACTTTTTCCTGCAGGAATAGGGCCAAAATTTCTTTCCTTCAAAAAAAAAAATTCTGGGAAGTTTGTGGAAGGCTAAATTTCAACTGACTTCAACAATATATTAAAATAGAACAACAACAAAACACTTCATATAAAATATAGATAATTTACAGATACAAAATATAAATCTATGTGATCTACACAAAAATACATAAACAATAGCATGGGTAGGTAGTTTACAATGTGCAAAGTAGTGAGCATACTATATGTGCTATAAGATGACTGTGTACTATGCTGTGATTGAGCAGGAAGGTAATTGCTTCTAATGACAAAATAATAAAGGCAAGAATGTTTGGGTAAATTCCAAACCCACTAAGCTTTTTCAGGAAGTATAAAAACTGTTTTGATATTCCCACCACTGTGAGAGTTTGGACACACAATTTGAGATTGTTAGAGGTCAAGGAATTTAAAACTGCAAACCTTTTCCATTGTTGTTCCTTTGAGGTGAATAGGAGTTTGGAGTTAGTGTGATATTTGGATGAGCTGAGAGCTTCACAGCTGTGGAGGTGTTGAGTTCATATGGTAGTGAGGCAGAGGCTTCACAGTGGCTGTTTTGATCCAATTATATTTTGTCATAACACGTGGAGCAGACATTATATGCTGTTGATGACCGGCATTCCAGAATGCAACATAAGATTGACAAGAATGACAATCTAATACTACAATAGACACAGGCTCACCAAAATTTTGGGATTGGAAAAATGGCAAGCAGCACACAATTTACGCTCTTCACCAGTTTTTGCCATTTTTTTCTTTGTGCTTCACATTTGTATCATCATGATTTTAATCATAATTAAGCTATGCCCCTTAGTTCTATTGAAGGGAAATATTCTCAGTCCTGAGGTCAGGTGAGGGTTTTAATTTTCTGAGAGCCTATTTTTCCATTTTGATTGTGTCAGGTGTGATCGTGTATCAGGTTAAATGGCAAGAAATTTAATTATTTTATTGAGAGAAGAGGAAAAATAAAAGATTTGACCTCAAATGATGAAAGAGCTTACAAGAAAACAAAGTAATATATGTATGTGCAAACACTGACTAACTATGTTTTTCCCTTAGCTGTTGTAGACCTTTATAGTTTACATGGTTAGTTGGAATATATTAAAGCTGCTAGATACAGCTGGTAAGTGAATGTCTGGTTCTATTGGTTTAAGCAACCAGAAATATGCTTGTCATTTTTGTGCTGGTGAAAAGAACTGGTTTATATACAGTGTTGCTTGAAAGATTGTGACCCTAAAATTAGTCCTAAAAGCAAACAAAGTGAGCACAATAAAACAAATGTGAGAAAAATATTATACACCTTCATTTAATTATTGAGAAAAATTATTCAGCATTACAGATCTGTGACTTGCAAAAGTATGTAAACCTTTGTTTTCTGTATCTGTTTTTCTGTATTCTGTATTTGTGTAGCAATAACTGCAAGTAAATTTTATATTAACTGTTGATCAGCCCTGCACAACAGATTAGAAGGTTGTATTCCATTCCTCTGTGCAGAACAGCTTCAACAATGTGATTTTGGTGGGTGTTCTCTCATGAACTGCCTGCTTAAGGTCCTTCCACAATTCTTTTTGGTTCTTTTGTATTAAGGTCAGGACTTTTACTTAGCCATTTCAAAACATTATCTTTGTTCCTCTATAATCATTCTTTGGTAGAATGACTTGGGTGCTTGCAAAAGTTGTCTTGGTTATGACCCTTTTTCGCATGACAAACATGATCTCAGTCACAAACATCAGTACATGGATGGATGTCTGGACATTGTTCTTTAGAATTCACTTGTATAAATCTGAATTAATTGGTACTACCACCAGGATGTTTCATAGAAGGTTCTTTTGCTTAAATTCAGTATTTTCCTTTCTCCAAGAAACACTTATTTTAAAACAAAAAGTTTTATTTTGGTCTCATTCCTCCACAAATTATTTTTACAATTTATATCGGACTTGTCCACATGATCTTTAGCAAACTTCATGGTCAGCATTGTTCTTTTTGGAGAGTAGTGTGGAGTGTATAGCTTCCTCTTCCTCTGTCTCTCCATTCAGTGAACAGTGTGCTATTCTGAGAAAGCTTTGATGGTATTCACAGGAAATAAATTCTCTTTCGATTTATTAGCTTGGGGAGACCTCAATCAATGCAATTAAATGTGCAGAGCTATCAGCAGGTTTGACTATGGGAAGAAGGTAAGCCAGTGGAGAAATTGTTATGCACCGAGTAATGTTCTGCTGGGAAACCAGAGAGAGATACTGGCATTCAACTGGATATTACTTTGACCTGTACCACCCGCTTTAACATTGATTTAGACCAAGTATTCTCCTTCAGGGCAACAGTATTTCTTAATGGCAGTGGTTTCTTTCAAGTTTTTAATTTTATTTATTTATTTATTTTTTTTTTTTGCCAAAGCACAGCATGTTTTAATGAAAAGTCTTCCAGTGCAAAGGTAGGGCATTTTTGCTAATACATTAATTATCTTGCTGCAGTGAGAGCTGGCAGACTTCTGCCATGTTTCTTTTCTCTTCCAACAAAATGTGGTAGGGAGTACGTAGAAGGGGCCTGTGTGTGTGTGTGTGTCTCATTGTTCCAGCTGTACCCTTGGCATGATATGGTGATACTGCAATGTTCAAAATCACCAAATGGTGTGTCCAACAAACGACCTTATTCATCCATGGTCTCTCAGTCCATTAAGCTACATTGTCTCATACCTAGGACTTACAAACACTTACTGATAAGTTCAATCTCTGGCTCATACTGTGAGTATGATGTATATATGTGTGAAGTTAGCTGTACATGGTATCCTGAGAGTGACAAAGGATGCTTGTGGAGTATTAGGAGGTTATGTACACTGACAAACAAAGAGAAGGTGTGTCTTGAGGACATGTCTGTTGCCTCACACAATAGGCAACAGACATGTCCTCAAGACACATAGATTAGAGTATACTGAGTATATGAGGAAAGTGTTTTTACATGCAAGAGACCTCTGGCAACATTATAAGTGCTGCAGGGATATCTGGCAAGTACTGGTCACTCTTCAAGTGACAACAGCCTCTCATATTCTTCACATGTCTGAGCTATGGGGTAGGCTGTCTAAACAGGTGTTACTCATGAAAAACATTTACTTGCTTTCATCATGGTAAAACGTGACAAATTGACAACATAAACTCCATGCTGATGATGAAACATGGTGGTGGCAGCATTATGCTATGAGGCAGCTTCTGATTAGGTTAAACTGGGGCTAGGTTTAACTCAGAGAATAGCTCCAGATACCTCCAAATATGTTTTAAAAAAGTTCCAGCACCATAATGGCTCAATTTCAAGTAAACAAAATTTTGGCTTCAGGAGAAGAAGGAGTGAACAGGAGTGTTTATGGACATTTTACTCCCACTGTTGGTGGTGTCCTTTACTAGTATGCTTTATTTTAATAGTGAGCTTAAAGAACATATTGCATCTGCTCTCTCTCCACACACACACACACACACACACACACACACACAGAGCATATGCCGGTTGCATATATTTGATTATCTAGATTTTTCACCTCTCTATTGCTGTGAATGTAAGTCATGCAAGCTACTGCTTCTCTAAAGCAGGTGTGCATGTTCTATTGTTTAGTGAACTATTAGGAGTCACTGAAAAATAGGAACAGGAGAAAAGAAAGGGAGGAGAAAAGAAAGAGAAGTGACTGAAAATGATGAGTCGTGAAAGAAAATGCATAAGGCATCAGGCAGAAACAAAGCAGTCTTTTCAGTCTCCTTAGAGCAAGTATTTAATACAGGATTAAATAAAATATACAATAAAAATATTCCTTATCCTTTCCCTGGTTCATCTTTTTTTGCTTGGATTGTGTTCATTACACAGATTGAGAGAAAATACAGAAGGAATTGGTGTCAGGCACTGATGAATCTGTCATCATCTTGATGGCTATTTACTATTTCAAGGATCATAAAAATTATCAAGGAAAGAACGTGCATTCCTTCTATTTCATATTGATCACTGGTAATTTGTTTATTGTTCACAGGTGTGATACAGATAATTTTTTTGCAAGTCTGAAGTGAGTGCATATGCCTGATATATAACAAGGTTTTGCACCAAGGTTGAACTGCTTGATTTGTTTTCAATACAATTAAAAAAAGTATAAATAAATTTAATATGTCCCTTTGTCGAGGATATACAGTATATATACACATGTTGCCATATAACCGAGTTACAGTGAAAAGCATCATCAGTAACAGATGTGGCCATTAAGAATTTATGAATTTTTGGCCATTTAGAAATTCACTAATTTATTATTTCCTATGTAGCTGGAGTAACAGGAGTAAGACTAAACAGAATCCGCCACCTATTTGATATATTATCATTCATTCCTTTGCCCCTTAAAAGTTATCAGTATTGTAATTAGCCATGTTTAGTCGATTAAAAGTAGGCGGTTTTAGAATGTGTTTGATGAGTCAATCTCTTCACATTTCATTCACCACAAGGTATGAAGTGTAATTTTACAACCGGTTTTGCCAGCAGTGAATTGGGGGTTTTAAGTCCCACCACTGCAACTGTAACTCACTTCTAGGTTGCATTTCAGTCTTTGTAACAGGCCTCCTGTTCAGATGTTTGGTATATCCATAACCACTTACTAACTTATTTTCTGTGTAGTTTTTAACCGGGCTAGTCAACTAGCAGCACACCAATCATCTTTACCTGGCCCTCCTTAACGTTTAAAATCAGCGGAATGGCTTTAAGAATAATACGTGTGAAATCATTCATGTTTTAGACAATCTGGATGTTTCTCTGCCGTAAGACATTTAAAATTATAGCACAAAAATTGAAAACCACTTTTTTAACTCATGATTGGCACTTTATTTTCCAGATGTATGACAAAAGAAGCAATACACTAAAATATGTCGTTCTCTGCCTTAAAGAAATTAAAAGACAACAAAAGACATACAGCAATATACAAGTTGATACAGCAAAATAGAAGTTCAACAGAAATGTAAAAATTGATTGTTACTGTTGTCTTAATTTAAAAAAAAAAAACAATTTACCATAATAGCCTTTTTATTGCTATAGCCATTCCAATTGTAAAAAACAAAACATGCATTAGAGTTTGGGTTTGACATTTGTAAAAACTCAGAGAATCTCTCCTCTCCCCATACATGGCAAACAAACTCACAGCTGATCTTTCAATGCCTGGCATAAGTAGACGCAATCATCCTTCAGCACCTGATCAAGAAGAAGCACTCTCTCTGCAACTGGATCCTTGTTTTAAAGAAAATAAAGCTAAATCATGTGTTAGAGTTGGGTTTAGCCATTTTTATGCACAGCGCATTAGACATGACACGACAGACGCAGAGTTTTTACACGTCTTACTGATCTCACTCATAGTATTTCTCATTTTTGCACAATAACACAGCACAAATACAAACATTTAACATCTGTATGCAAACCAGCAATTAAAAGCAGTAAATGTCCATAAAAAAATTAGTATACAATATTGATGATTGAAATCAAATAGATATTGGTGTACATGTATTGATGGACATTTTTTTAAGTTTGATATTGTAGACAGTGTTTGTCTTTTTACACCTGAATCTCTCAACTAAGCTTGATGCGTGAGCTTGTGCTTGAGTGAAAGTCTATGAATAGACTGCCACATAGCGGTAAACAATAGTATATCCACTTTAACAAAAAACTTATTCTGTCTGTACTCACACACACAGACAAAAGAATTGCCATTTGTCACGCTGGATGGTGATTAAACACATGGTATCTGCTTTGTGGTATAGAAATAGAAACATTCATATCTAGAGCCTCTTTCAGCAATCTCTCAGCACTGCAAGCCTCTCTCTGTGTTTTGCAAGAGATGCCTGTTGCTCAGATATTACTTTCATTGAAAGGTATCAGGAGTTGAAGCACCATTCAGTGGCATTCAGGGAATTTATCCCCCACTGCAGTGAGCAGCCTGGGCTGTCTTTCAGCTACACCCAGCCCCCTCATACCTGGCTCAGAGCAGACTAAGAAGGAATCCTGATGCCTGAGGGCTAGGGTTCCTAGGAGTGTTCTCCATAGGGTTGTTTTCCCCTTCCTTCTGCCCTGACACCTTTGCCATTTTGGGACTCAGTAGTAAGTAAGTCAATTTTATTGTCACACACACAATCATACTTTACAGTACAATATACAGCGAAATATGGGCATACAGTTTAGTACAGGAAGAACGGTCGGCGCTAGTGCTTTCCATTCATGAAAAAAAGCAAGATGCAGACAAACATAGTCCATAGGACAAAGACACAGTACACGCGGTCACGTGATGGGATTTTTTCCAAGACAGTCAGGGTGGGGGCCAGGGTGGCGAGCAGCCGGTTGATCACAGGGTAGGAATGTGTGTGTATCAGTGTAAGTGAGAAATGTTGTGTAAATATCTGGGTTGAAGTCTGCTGTTGACATTCGCAGAGCTCCAGTCTGTCCTTGGGAGAAGATAGGAGCAAATGCTGTTCCAAGGCTCTGCTCTTGCTCCCTTTTCTTGCATAAATCTGTCCCCCGGGTCAGCATGTGCTAGCTCACTGTTTCAGGGTGCCAGGGAGATCAGCACGATGTTGACACCTCTTACAGTCTATCTGGCAGCTTGGAAACTTCTTCCAGTCCTCCTCTATTTCAAGGTGTGTTGCCCACTGTTGTTGATGAACACCAAACCACGTTCCTCCAAAAGGAACTTTTCTTGCTTCTAAGGAAAGGGACCATAGGATATGACATAGAACATAGCCCATTGGACCTGCAGGCTCTGAATTGTGCATTGAAGATGTTCAAATTCAAGATACTCATGTGACGATAGACACCTATTTTCACATTCTTTCAGAGCAGAGGAAGTTCCTCAGGTTCAGTGTCAGGAGCAATGCTCACCAGTATTGTGTTCTTCCTTTGGGTCTAGCCCTATCACCACATGCATTTACGAAGTGCATGGATGCTGCCATGGCACAGTTACATCTCCAGGGCATCTGTTTACTGAATTACCTATATGACTGGCTAATTCTGGACCAGTCTAAGGCTATGGCAGCGAGTCATGGAAATGCTGTGCTTGCCCATATGAGGTCTCTAGGCCTCTAGTTGAACCCAGAGAAGTGTGTGCTTTCTCCTTCTCAGAGAACCACTTTCTTTGTGGTATTTTCGGATTCCACCACAATGCAGGCATGTATTTCTCCTGCTCGAGTGTCTTGGTCCCACCCTAGGGGTCAGTTAAAGCCTGGTCTGTGGTGGTGTGGGTATTGACATTTCCATAGCGTCAGCCATGATGCAGTCTCAGGTTCAATACTAGGCTATGTATGTCACCCAGTTCCCTGAGATGGGAATTAGATGCTGCATCACTTGCCACACCTCGTGTGTCCACTTACACTTCCTCAGACAAGTAGAAGCTGGAGTAGTGTGACATAGATGCCCTTATATGTACTTGTTGGCGCATATTCCCTTTGTGATGTGGCACAATCACAATCAGGGCAGCTGCAATTCTCTTGATATATCAGATGCACCAGATGATTCATTTTGATATTTGTGTATTTTCAGGTCTAAGTATTCGAGGGGCACAGGAGGAGGACCCTCCAGATCCTCAGCTTATGCGTCTGGACAATATGCTGCTGGCAGAGGGGGTGGCTGGCCCGGAGAAAGGAGGGGGATCAGCCAATGTGACAGCAGCTGCAACAGCTTCAGGAAGCCCTACTGACAACTCCATTGAACACTCAGACTACAGGGCCAAACTCTCACAGATCAGACAAATCTACCATACAGAACTGGAAAAATATGAACAGGTCAGGCTCAGTCCACTGGATTGATTATTGGACAAAGCCTTACATCTGTGCCTGGTACCTTCTGACTATAGTTGACTGTATGAATTAACATATATAAAATGGAGGCATCTATTTGGCTTTTAACATGTAGAGTCCCTTCACAAATTAATGGAATGGCAATTCTTTTGTTTTTTATATACACTGAATATATTTGGTTTTGAGATCAAAAGATTTATATAACAGTAGACCAAAAGACGTGTATGTGAGCTTTCATTCCTGATATTTACATCTAGATGTACTAAACAATATGTCAGTTTTTTTCCTGAATCCAGCCATTTTCTCAAGTGACAAAAATATTAGGACATGCTTAGGTGTGCCTTGTTAGATTGATCATGTAAATAATTAACAGTACTAAATGTTCACTTTTTCTTTGAGACCTGCATTTTACCTGTGAAATCTGTATTTGTTTTTCTGAGACTGGAAGAAGAGGGGAAAATTGATCAGCACACACACACACACATATATATATATATATATATATATATATGTGTATATGT
This sequence comes from Bagroides melapterus, assembly GCA_028566695.1. NCBI lineage: Eukaryota > Metazoa > Chordata > Actinopteri > Siluriformes > Bagridae > Bagroides > Bagroides melapterus. Next base: position 7,800,999 of record JAOTRN010000035.1, read on the forward strand.
ATGTGTGTGTGTGTGTGTGTGTGTGTGTGTGTGTGTGTGTGTATGTATGTATGTATGGGTGCATCTCAATAGATTAGAATGTTGTGGAAAATTTCAATAAATCAACTCAAATTGTGAAACTCGAGTATTATATAAATTGGATGCACACAGACTGAAAGACACAGACTCTCAAAAAATTAGAATATGGTAACATGCCAATCAGCTAATCAACTCAAAACACCTGCAAAGGTTTCCTGAACCTTCAAAATGGTCTCTCAGGTAGGCTACACAATCATGGGGAAGACTGCTGATCTGACCAGTATTGTGATTTTGTCCAGAAGACAAGCATTGACACCCTTCACAAGGAGGGGTAAGCCACAAACATTCATTGCCAAAGAAGCTGGCTGTTCACAGAGTGCTGTATCCAAGCATGTTAACAGAAAGTTGAGTGGAAGGAAAAATTGTAGAAGAAATCAAAGCTTTTTCAAGCAAAATCGATTCAAGAATTTGGGTGAACTTCACAAGGAATGGACTGAGGCTGGGGTCAAGGCATCAAGAGCCACCACAAACAGAGGTGTCAAAGAACTTGGCTACTCTTGTTAAGCCACTCCTGAACCACAGACAATGTCAGGGGCATCTTATTTAGGCTAAGGAGAACAATAACTGAACTGTTGCCCAGTGGTCCAAAGTCGTTTTTTCAGATGAGAACAAGTTTTGTAAACCAAGGTCCTAGAGGCTGGAGGAAGGGTGGAGAAGCTCCTGTTTGCACCCATTTACCAAGAAATTTTAGAGCACTTCATGCTTCCTTCTGCTGACCAGCTTTTTAAGGATGCTGATTGTTTATGCTTATTTTCCAACAGGATTGGCACCTGCCCACACTGCCAAAAGCACCAAATTTGGTTAACTGACCATGTTGTTGGTGTGCTTGACTGGCCAGCAAACTCAGCAGAGCTGAACCCCATAGAGAATTTATGGGGTATTGTCAAGAGGAAAATGAGAAACAAGAGACCAAAAAAATGCAGATGAGCCTAAGGCCAATGTCAAAGAAACCTGGGCTACCATACTACCCTAGTAGTGCCACAGACTGATCATCTCCATGCCAGGCCGAACTGAAGCGGTAATTAAAGCAAAAGGAGCCCCTATCAAGTATTGAGTTCATATGCAGTAAATGAACATACTTTCCAGATGGCCAACAAGTATTCTAATTTTTGGGTTTTTTTTCTTAAATTTGAGCCAAAATCATCACAATTAAAAGAACCAAAGACTTAAACTATTTCAGTCTGTGTGTACTGAATTTATATAATACACAAGTTTCACTAGTTGAGTTGAATTATTGAAATAAATGAACTTTTCCACAATATTCTAATTTAAATGAGATGCACCTGTATATGCTGGACACCTTTTTAAAATTTTTAATCACAATCAAGAAGTAGTGAGTTGTGCACTTTTATTTTAAAAGCACTGCAATACAAACAAAAGTGCAATAACATTTGGTTGGCAAACACTAAACAAATAAGGTGCTTTTTTACTGCAGGATTCACTTTACATAGAAGTTAAAATATTTCTGTTAAATCTCAATTTAAACATTAATGAAATATTCTGGTGACAAGGCTTTGCTATGGTTACAAATAACTTTGCCATGTGGAAAAGATTTAAAATGAAAATGTTCAAGATTTTGGTACAATTTTTACGTCCATATTAGTTCTTTTCTGTTCAGCTTTGTTAGCGCTGCAGTAGAGTAAATTCTTTTGTTGGTTGAGACACATGTTGATGACTTTTCCAAGCCAGTATTGATCAACAGCCCACCCCTTCTGTGACACATGGTTTGTGTATTCAGAGCCAGTGAGGCCAGATTTCTGGAGTGCACAACTTATAGTTCTCCTGTGGGCAGATTCTTTTACCTTACCTGTGGATCTCGGGAGTTAATCCAGAGTTACTGTGGGCCTTCTGACTGCTTTTCTGATTAATGCTCTCCTTGCCAGGCCTGTCAGTTTAGGTGGATGGTCATGTCTTCGTAGGTTTGCACTTGTGCCTTACCTTTTGATGATCGATTGTACATGTTCTGTGAGATGTTCAAGGCTTGAGATCTAACAAACCACAGAAGGCTTCACAGAACAGCTGTATTTATACTGAGATTAAATTACACACAGATGGACACCTTTTACTAATTAGGTGACTTCTGAAGGCAATTGTTTGACTGGACTATAGTTAAGGGTTTCAGAGTAAAGGGGGATGAATACAAATGCACATCACACTTTTCAGATATTTAAAAAAATAATTGGACACCATTTATCAATTTCCTTCCAATTCACAATTATGTGCCAGTTTGTGTTGGTCTAATCACAAAGTCCCAATAAAATACATTTTTGTTTGTTGTGGAAATGTATACACTGAACAAACTAAACATTTTAGAGTGGCCTTTTATTGTGGCCAGCCTAAGTCACACTTTTGCAATAATCCTGCTGTCTAATCAGCATCTTGATATGCCACACCTGTGAGGTGGGTCTCGGAGTAGTGCTCACAAACACAGATTTAGACAGATTTAAATTAAAAATAACCGTGTTTCAATTCAAGTCAAGCTAGGACTTAAAGGAAGTTGTGCACTAGTGTGCATACTCCATATTACAGTACATTTTGCAAAATATGTGGTGAATTATTTGATTTTGTACAGTTCCATGCAGTTCACGCAGTTGTTTATTATTGAAATATTCAACCAATATTAAGTGTTTAATTTAATTAACTTTACTCACCAAAGAAATGTGTGGTCTGCCACCAAAATGTCATGTTTTAAGTTGTTTAGAACATTTAGATGTAAACATCAGGTAAAAACTTCCTGGTGGATCAGTGGCAGGATCCCATGCTCTCATTGCAGTGGCCTGGGTTCAATTCCAGGGCAGGAATCTCAAACAGCCACTGAAGAGTTAACTCTCAGTGCTGGTCCCAAGCCTGGATAAAATGGTGTCCGGTGAAAAAAACCTGTGCCAAATCTATTATGTGGACCATGTGAGGCAGTTCTGGGGGTGGGACTGTGGGCCAGGACCATGGGGCAGTTGGTAATGGTCCATGGGTGGACCTGGGCCGTCGGACACCAGAAGACCAAGACCATGGGGCACTGGAGGGCCTGGACCATGGAGCAGTTGGGGCAGACCTGGGCTGTGGAGCACTGGAGGAGCCTCATGGTCACTTCAAAGCAGGCTTGGGACTTGGGAACGACCCCCATGGTCGCCTCGTGGCAGCCATCTTGGGAGTGGGCCTGGCAGCAGGCACTGACAGAAATGGGAAGTCCTCATTACTGGACCGTAGATTCCCATACAGGTGGAAGGCCTTGGCAGGCTCTGGCATCACATAGACAGGCTCAGAAGTGGCATGGTGTTCTTCTGCCACACCCACAGTAAATGCTGACCCACTCAACCCCAAAGCAAAGTCTACACTGTGCCAAGGTCAAGGTGGTATGGGCTGGTGGCATTAAGCCTGAAAATTCACCTGGGAATCCGCGGCAGAAAGAATCTTTGACGAACAGATCAGGTAGTGTTACCTGGGCAGCTAGATCACAGAGCTCCTCCACATACTCCTTGATTCTCCTGTCTTCTTGCTGCAGGTAAAGTAGCCTATCTGCTGGATCCATAACTGGTCAGTTGTTCTGTTACGTGTGAGTCCAAGGAGTGAGCAAGGGGGTCCACTTGCAGTTAGAGGTTTATTTAACAAAGAACAAAACAAAATAATCCAAGTTTGGACAAGACAAACACTGGGGTTTATATATACAAGGGGAACAAATCAGGCGGGAGAACAAATTAACAATCAGGACAACATAACAAGGAACAGGTGGGATAGGGAAGCAAGACACACAAGGCAGAGGACAGACTTCAAAATAAAAGAACACTCAGAACAAACAACAAAGAAGTCCAATCCCCTGCCACCTATTGACATCTCTGGAGATACCTGAAAATGGCTGTTCACTGAGGGTCCCCATCCCACCTGACAGAGCTTGAGAGGATTTGCAAAGAAGAATGGAAGAAAATCCCTTGGTCCAGGTGTTCATAGCTTGTTGTATTATACCCAAATGACTCAAGGCTATAATTGCTGCCAAAGGTGCTTCAACTGAGTACTGAGTAAAGGATTGGTATACTTTATGTACATGTGATATTTCAGATTTTATTTTTTCATACAGTCATGCAAACATTTCTAGAATTTTGTTTTCACTTTGTCATTAGAGGGTACTGAGTGTTGATCAATGAGGAAAAAATGAATTCTAGTATCAGGCTGCAAAATAACAAAATTAAAAATAGTGAACGAGATCTGAATACTTTCTGAATGCACTGTATATATATCATTTTTGTCTGAATAAATCCAAAGCTAAATACCTGACCATATCCATATGAGGGCCTTTCTGAAAGTTCGAAGCAAATAATTGTCTACAATGTCAGGTTTTTTTAGCATTTAGATGTCCTATCCCCAGATTTAAAGGCCCTCTCCCATTGTGTTCAAGCATGACAATGAGATAAATGAAGATCCACTGAAGATCCTTGTGGCTGAATGAACACAATCAATTGTAGCAGCGATGAGAATTACAAGTATCCACATACTTTTGGCCATAATAATATATTACCATGCAAATTAAGGTAATACTTGAAACAAAGTAAAAAGCTTTGTCCAAGGTCAAATGGCTCATTTTACAATTAATGTTTTTCAACATTCTAGCTATCAAAGTACTCATAAAAACATAAAGATTATAAATAATATATATTATTACTTATACAACATATAAATATAGAACATTATTCTCTGATCTCTTCCCCAGGCGTGTAATGAATTCACAACCCATGTGATGAACCTGTTGCGGGAGCAGTCACGTACACGGCCCATCTCACCCAAAGAGATTGAGCGTATGGTCAGCATCATCCATCGCAAGTTCAGTTCCATTCAAATGCAGCTTAAACAAAGCACCTGTGAAGCCGTCATGATCCTGAGGTCTCGCTTCCTTGATGCCAGGTCTGTGTTTGAATGAAGCACTGAGAGTTTGAAGTGCATTAAAGTGCATCTGAATTCTGTCTCAAAAGCCTATAATCACCCACCATCCCAAGCACACCCACCCAACCATCTAGTTGTTACTGAAATTATATATAGTACATGGCAGTCCTGCAGATGACCTGAGCCCTGGCAAGCTATGTCACTTTAGATATATGTTTGCAGGATAGGAAGGCATCAGCAGGCACTTTAGCTTAGCGGTTCTCAAACCGCTTTTTTAAAAAAAATTGTAAATAACAAGATATGACATCTCTGTGTGGCAACTGTCTCAGTATAACTAAAATGCACCATTGCATGTGGAAACCAAAACTGCAGAAATGGATAAATTTGTAATTATCGAATCTAAAAATGCTGGCAAAATAATGGAGTCGTCTGAAGCATGTACTTCTATAAAGCATAAGAGCAAGACCCTGTCTGATCAAAGTAGAAAACATCAGAAATATCAAGAAGAATTAATAAAATATAGATTCACTTGCTCTATTGTGGACACCGTATATCATTCTCAATTTGTAATCTGTTAAGAAGTGCTTGCCCATGAAAGTATGAAGACTAGAGATACATGCAAAGACATCTGGAGACAAAGCATCCCACTTGTGTTGAAAAAACCCTATAGAATTTGTTTTTTCTGAAAATTGAAGGAATTATAAACTCAAAAATGCATAATTGCACAACAAATCAAAATGACTGCTAATTCTCTGGAGGCATCTTATAAGGCAGCATACGTAAAACTACACACAACTGGGGAAACCCTGATAAAGCTGCTGCTGTGGTTAAGTGTCAGGTTGTATGGTGAGAAAGTGATCTTCTGACAGTCCCATTGTAACATGTCAAGTACATGATATGGCCAAAGACACTAAGAATCAGACAGCTCCCAAAAACATCCATCCTAGTGAAAAGGACGCACGAATTAAGTTGATAAAATATAGTAATTATAGCTAAAATGTATTATAGTAAATATTGTTCAAATGCTGTGAATGGCCTAAAACAAGTACTTTTGTTTAATATTTGTGCATACTTTGGTAGTGGGGCTCATGAGGTCTTGTCAAGCATAATCTAAGGGTCATTGGCTTAAAAGTTTGAGAACCACTGCTCTAGATTTCAGTAATCACAAATAGTTGGTGCAAGTTGTAGAAATGTCAGTAGTAAGACATTGAGATAAAAAAATAAAAAACAGCCATTAAATAGGAAAAGAATGCTCAGATATCTGCTGGCCATTGCTGGTGCCTATTTGAAATTTCTTAAACAAGGTGTTGTATCAAGCAAGACTTAGGCAAGGAGAAGAGACACATAAGACAGAGAAAGCACCATTCAGAAGAGATAACAATGCTAAGCACAGCTCATTCAGTCATTCAATTTTTTTTCTACTTTTATAAATGCATCAGTTATCTGAGTCAGACCCAGTGTAGTCATCTTAATCAAAACATACATTTCTGTTATTCTTAATATTTACCTTCTTCTTCTTGTCTTCTTTCACCTCATCTCAGACGAAAAAGACGTAATTTCAGCAAGCAGGCCACAGAGATCTTGAATGAATACTTCTACTCCCACCTTAGCAATCCCTACCCCAGTGAAGAAGCCAAAGAAGAACTGGCTAAAAAGTGCAGCATTACAGTATCACAGGTGAGACCTTGCTATTTCAATCAGTTCCCCACTGGCCTAAACAGACAGACACCAAAGATACACCAAGGTTCACAGACATAATGAGTAAGCAAATCCACAAAAGCCAACAATTATGCTATAAATTAGTAACACTCTTAAAAAAATCAATGTAGAAGCCTAAATAAGAATGGAGACCATTCGAAGGCTGGTATGGTTGAGAGTCTGAATTGAAGACTGGACCTCAAAAACTTTTTTTGCTCTCATCATTGAGTTGCACTGGGTTTTGAGGCAAGACCAGCCTGTAGGCATAGTATTCCATGCACCACTGTTTGTAACATCCTACGTGAGCTGCTGTGCCTTTCACATGAGTGCATTCCTGCATGTGTGTGGCTATTTGTAGTGACAAAGCAACGGGTGGCTAGATAAAATGTCACAACCAAAGTGACACTCCCACTCCAAAAACTAACATACACCTGAAGGCAGTTGTGTCCCCTCATCCATTTCCCCACAGAGGAAAAGAGTTCCCTTTCAAGGGAACTTGTTGCTGTGTCAGGGTTGGCGCTATGGGAAAGCTTGTGTCTGAGGTTCTGTGTGCACACAGCAATTTCATTGCTTGAAAAGGACACATGATAGTCATTACATGCCATTACAAGTCCATATAAGGGCATCTACATCACATTATTTCAGCTTCTTTTGTCTTCAGGAAGCACTCTGTGTTTGTTTGTTTGTGTCTATTGTACGTCTGTTCTCAGGAGGGAGCATGCATTGTGAGAGGTTTCTTTGCACAAGCTTCGATCTTGCTTGGCTGTATTTTCCGGCCAAGCTTCTGCGCCTTGCTTCGATCATGGGGTTCGCAGGTTGAGTTGGTGGAAGCGGAGCAAGAGACGAGTCCTTGCCTTTCTCTTGCCCTCTCCCCTGACTCTGCTCACTCAGTTTTGTTTTCGGGAGTTTGCATATCAATTTCTCCTGAACCCAGAAGAGAGCATGTTGCTATCCACATCAGGGTCTGAGGAGCTTGATGTGTGCGAGGAGAGGCTGTCTTCTTCTGATCTTCTGCCGCAAGCAGTGTAGTACGAGGAGCTCCTCGAGGTGGTAACATGCACTGTATCTATATTGATTTTACAACCCCAAATCAGAAAAAGTTGGGACAGTATAGAAAACGCAAATAAAAAAGAAAGTAGTGATTTCAAAATTTATTTTGACTTGTATTTCATTAGAGACAATACAACAGCACATTATTTAATGTGTTCATGATTTGTATTTAAAAAAAAAAAAAAAAAAGGTATTCCTATTTTGGTTCTTGCAACACATTTCAAAAAAAGTTGGAACAGTAAAGCATTTACCACTTTGTAATGTTGCCATTCCTTTTCACAACACTTAAAAGACGTTTATGGACTGAAGACACCAAGTGATGAAGTGTTTCAGGTGTAATTTTGTCCCATTCTTGTTGCAAACAAGTCTTAAGGTGGGCAACAGTACAGGGTCTTCGTTGTCGCATTTTGCGCTTCAAAATGCGCCACACATTCTCTATTGGACACAGGTCGGGACTGCAGGGAGGCCAGTCAAGTACCTTTATCCTCTTCCTCCGCAGCCAGGACTTTGTAATGTGTGCAGAATGTGGTTTTGCATTATCTTGTTGAAATATGCATGGGCGCCCCTGGAAAAGATGTCTTCTTGAAGGCAGCATATTGTGCTCCAAAATCTCTATGTACTTTTCAGCATTAATGGTGCCATCACAGAAGTGCAAGTTACCTTTGCCAAGGGCACTGACACAACCCCATACCATGACAGACCCTGGCTTTTGGACTTGTTGCTGGTAACAGTCTGGATG
>JAOTRN010000035.1:7832336-7849149 GCA_028566695.1 Bagroides melapterus
GCCTATGTGACAATAAGCATCTCTGAATTCAATCCTCACAAATCAGTCCTCAGACCTGATCTGGGATGCAATAACCTTAAGGAAAATGAGTTGGCACAGGCCCCACTGCTCCCCAAAATGCCAAAGGCGTGGGGAAGGAAGTAGGGAGAGCCTACCTAAGGAGGACACTCATTAATGCCCACATCGAGCTCCTCAGAGTCCGATGATAAAAAATAATAATCCTCACAACTGGTTCAGGAGAAATCGTAAAACGAGCTCCTGGGGCCGAAGCAGCAGAATTATGATCAGGCGCTTTACTGGCACGCAGCCAGACAAGGGCGAATTGAGTTGCAGACTGCTCACCACTGCCCACATCGAGCTCCTCAGTGTCGAAGCGGAGGAATTAAAGTCAAGCGCTTGGCTGGAATTCAGCCAGACAACCGCAGATTGAGTTTAGCGACAACGCGCCTTTCTTTTCATTCATGTATTTCTTTTGCTTCCAAAAGCGTGAACACTACTGACTGAATTATAAGGCAACTCAGTGTTGAACTGCTCATCATCGCCAACATCAGACTCCTCAAAGTTCGATGCACGTGATAATAATCCCCGTTCGGGTAGGGAGAAATCACAAAGCGAGCTCCCATAGCCGAAGAGGAGATATTAGAGCCAGGGCAGAGGACGAGAAAAAGGACAAAGACGTTTCTCGTTATTTCCACTAAGTGCTTCCTGAAGACAAAGAAAGCTGGGGCAATGTGATGTCAATGCTTTCTTTTTTAACTTGGTGGCGCGTAATTATCCTGATTGTCGCCACCTGTACTTTCCGAGCCTTTAAATTGGCGTGTGCACACAGAGCTTCAGACACAACTTCCTCAAAGAAGCAGTTCCCATAGTGTCAACTCGACGCAGCATCGAAGTTCCCTCGCAAGGGAACCCCTATTTCTGCACTGGCAAAACTGGTTGTTAAATTACACTTCACACCTCGTTGTGTATGAAAGGTGAGAAGAGATTGACTCATCAAAAACATTCTAAAACTTCTCACTTTTAACCTACTAAACATACATTATTACAAAACAGATTACTAAGAGGCAAAAGAATTAACAATATTATAGCCTAATATATCAAATAGGCAGAGGCTTCTTCTTAGTCTTACTCCTGTAACAACAGCTACATAGGAAATTATAAATTAGTGAATTCTTAAATGGCCACAAATTCATAAATTCTTAATGGCCAAATCTGTAACTGATGATGCTTTTCACTGTAACTCAGTTATATGGAAACACGCTTATATCCTCGACGACGAGACGTATAAAATTGTGGTTATGAAACTTTTTTAAATTGTATTGTATCTGCTTTTTTCTTTTCTAATATAACAGTTAATAACTCTTGTTTTTATTTTCATTTGTTGCCTCCTGTCATGCAATAAAAATGGATCAATGTACCTTAAGTTTCACGTTGGTTCACCTGCTCCTTGTGTGTCTAATTCCATGTGTTATTTATTTAAGCCTGCCCTGCAACTTTTGCCATCACGGAATCCTCGTCTTTGTTTTGTCTCTGTCTGGTGTGTTTGTCTAAGTTTCAGTTTCTTTTTATCCCTGTATCCCCACATGTGGGTCTACCTTGTTATTTTATTTTTTCCTGAGTTTCTCCTGACAACATCATTTGGCAGATGCCCTTATCCAGAGAGATGTACAAAAGTGATTTTAAGTCTGTCTTTGAATACATTAATTCAGGTTCAGTAGGTTACAAGACTAAACATACCATGAGCCTAAAACACTGTTCAATTAAATTTTTTTTAAAGGTATACCTGCCAACATTGAGTTGCAGTAGTCCAGTCTTGAAATGACAAGAGACTGAACAAGTACCTGAGTAGCCTGTGTGGTCAAATATGGCTGAATCCTTCTGATGTTGTAGAGAAGAAACTGACATAACCGTGTCATATTAGCAACATGTGAGGAAAAGGACAGTTGATTGTCCTTGGTTACCCCAAGGTTGCAATCTGTGTCTGAAGGGGATATCAGGTCATTGTGTAAGGATATTGAAAGATCCTGACCTGGGGATGAACTCCTGGAATGATCAACAGTTCAGTTTTACTGGGATTGAGCTTCAACTGATGAGCTGACATCCACGACGATATATCTGCAAGACATGCTGAAATCCAATTGGAAGCTGTAGTATCTGAGGGTGGATGGATTCTCCAATACCAAGACTCTTGAGAGTGGACAAGAGAGTCTTGTGGTTGACTGTATCAAATGCTGCCGAGAGGTTGAGGAGGATGAGGACAGATGACAACTTGGCTGATCTAGCAGTGTTACGTGCTACGGTGTTATAGTGAAAATGTGGGGAGGGGAATTTCTGCTTGTTTTCTCCCCAGTGGATGTTCCAGCTGTCACTCTGCGAGGGAATGACTGGTTTCAACCAATCCGGCCCAGAGAGAGGGATATAAACACCCCCTGGAATCCCGGAAGTGAAGAGGGGAAGGAGGAGGAGCTCTGATTTGAGTATTATTGCTGGTGTTGCGCTGTGTTGGTGTTAGCGTTGTGATTGGCTGGTTGCTGTGCCCCTGTTGTGGTTGTGACATTTGGTTTCTGTTTCCTTTTCTTTTTCAAAGGCTACCGACAGCTGCTGCTAACCTGCATTGGGGAGCCTGTGGACAGAGAAGCATGTCACGTGACCTACACTTTTCACACACGTAGAGAATGTTTCTGTTGTATAGTACATTAGGTAAGGAGCGTGTGCCACCCCATGTACTTTGTTGAGTAGCATAGTAAGGTTAGGTTTTCTTGTTTTTTTTGTTTAAAGTTTCATAACAGGTTAGAGTGGGTGGGCGGAGTTAGCTGGGTTTTGGGTTTTGATATTTTCTTTTTTTTAGCACCGCTCTTGTCCCTCTCTCTCTGTGCTCAGGTATTGGCTGTTTTTTTCCCCTCTTAAAATACTCTTGTAAATATTGTAATAAATCCCATATCTTTGCCGTATAAAGTGTCTTTGTTGTCACTCAGGCAGAAGCCCACCACTGTTTGCCAGGGTCACACCCAGGAAGTGAACCTTTAATTTCACTAATTATGATTACGCCCCGTCCATATCCCTAAACCAACATTAGGGACGTAACAAGCAGCATGCAGTTTCTCAGAGACATCCAAACGGGCAGTCTCTGTCAAGTGTGCTGCTCTGAAGCCAGACTGGTAGGGATCTTGCATGTTGTTCTGTGAGAGATCGGCAGACAGTTGGTTATATACAGTGCATTTGAGAATTTTTCAAAGAAAAGAGAGGAGTGATACCGATTATTTATGTTTATTACACTAAAATCTAACTAACTAGGGTCAGTTTTTGAATCTTACCCCTTTGTCAGGGGAAAAATTACATCATGCCAGCCTGCAATGCCATTTCCTGGTTTACTGAGTTCAGTCGAACTCACTATTTTTACAACATTGGTAACTTCAGTCAAAATAAGCAAAAATAAGCAATATAAAAAAAAATATTTTTACATACCATTCAGCTAGTATAAGGTATCCTTGTAATAACTATTCATGATAAAAATGTGCTGCAATCTACCAGGATTTGTTTTTCCATACAGGAGGCATCTTGAAGCTGTCATTACCAAGAAAGGCTTTTGTACAAAGTATTAAATAAATTTCAGTAAGTGCATTTTCCCTGTGTCATTCTATTTTATTACACATAACTTCATTTCTGAACTTTTTTGTTTTGTGTTATTTGTTCTGCCATACACAGCTAAGCTCCAACATGAGGCTAATGTGGCCGCCTCCCCAACATAACTTTCTCCAGAGGCAGATAACACAAATTCCCAGGTCCTGCTCATGCTCAAGGATGACTGCACAACCTCCCAATACATGTTCATGTTTGATGCATGCAGAGCATAACCATTTTGCAGGATTTGTGTTATCATTTTCAAGGTATTTTTGGAAAGTCTGAATTTGTCATTTGTCACAGACGTTCTTCACCAATTCATCCCACATTTGTAAACAATAATCTATGCACATTTGGTATGTACAACTTTACATAAAAAATAAAAATTCTTTATAAAAAATACATAGCCTTCACTTATGTAGTATTTGTGCCCTGGCCATTTACCATTGTGTAGAATAAGAATTCCCCATAATGACCCAAGAATAACCTTGGATATAGCTGGAAAAAAAATAAAAAATTAAGAAAATATATTATATTGCCAGTAGAATATAGATTGTTACAAGGCTAGCAGTGATAAGTGATGGTGAGTCAATAATGCTGACAGAAGAATAAGTCTAAAATGATCATCTTGTTAGTTACAGTTCAAGCCTTCATTCTACACACAAAACATACAGGCCAAATTTAGAACACACTAGCAGGACAGCACTTCAGTACAATTTTCAGGACTTCTTATACATAAATGCAAAATTTTATACCAAAGAAGAACAAAATCATAATTTCTGACCCCAGCTAGCAGTGGACCTTTAAATACATTATATTTACATAATTTGACAGATGACCTTATCCAGAGTGATGTACGAATGGTGCTTTTAAGTATTTAAATACATTAACTCTGGCTCACTAGGATACAGACTTGATAGCATGAGCCTAAAACACAGTGGAGTTGGCATCTAAATATTGGCAGCCAGGGTAAGGAGAGAGACAGGATGAAATTCTTTCCATAAATATTTTATGTAAATGAAAATTTAATTCTGTGCTTAGTTTAAGCAATTTAAGTAGTGCATATGCATATGAGATTAGAACATTTGCAAGTTTGTTTATAATTAAATTTTTTTATGTTGTGGTTGGCAGAGGGTAGAAATTGAACACCTGTGAGTGTTTATAATGTCCCATCTCTCTCACAGCTGTTCCTTTTCAAAACTCCTCGCTGGCGTAATAATTTCATAAAATTTCATGATTTACCATCTGCTAGGGCCTGGCTATAAGCACATGCAATAAGCATTTGTATGGCACTGGGCCCAGAAAGGTAAAATTTCTGTATATTTTAGCTTAATGGCTTTTCAGAGCATGCAAATTTCCAATGTGGCAGATTGCAATGATGCTACAGTGTAAGGCAAGCCAGCTCATCCCCTCTATATTCTCTCTCTCCCTCTCTCTCTCTCTCTCTCTCTCTCTCTCAAACACAAACACACACCTCTTGTCAATATTAAAATGTCAAGCTTGAAGAGGAATAGACAAGGTAGGAGGTACAAGTAGATAATTTCCCTTTAAGCTTTTTAATCTCAGCATATTTGGTTAATTTAAATGATTAATAGAACAATTGATGGAAGTAATTAAAACTGAATTATATTGTATGCTGTATTGTATATTGACAATAAGAGAAAGTCATAATCAAAATGAAATTCCTTGCATATTTAATTTAAACATGGCTGTGTATAATAGAAAACACAAGAAGGACAGATTATCAGATATTTTTACAATCATTCTAATTTTAATGGGCCCATCTAATGAATGAGCAACAATATAACAATTGTGGAGATAGGAAAATATATTTTTTTTATTCTTATTCCACCAGCCTTTTTTCAAATAATTAAAAAGAAAAGAAGAAAAAAAACCTTGCACAATAACTTCTACTCCTTATCTCACACTGCAAAAAAAAACAAAAACCCTAAATAATTCTAAATGACTGGCAGCAAAAACAATATGTTTACAGGAATTTTCATTAAAGGATTCAAGAATTTCCATTAGCAGAGAAACACTGTTATCTTACAGACATTTCCCAGATTATTATGATCAGTCACGTTTAAATAAAGTGACACCACTAAAGGTTCTGCAGAGAAACACTGTTATTTTACAGATATTTCCCAGATTATTATGATTAGTCACCTTCAATAAAGTGACACGACTAAAAGCACTAAACACTTTATTTTCTGAATCATTACGATCAAACAACTTCAATAAACTGTTGACATGTGCTCAAGTAAGGCTGAAAACTATTTTGAAAACTTGAGATTTATTTTACAGATATTGCGATTTAATATGCGATTTTTTTTAAAAGCTCTTTTTTTTAAAAAAAAAGCTCTTTATTTTTTTGAAAGCTCTTTATGTTCTGTATTATTCAACAATGACAAGCAATAAATCATTGTAGTAAGACCAAAACAATATTTAGATAGATTCAACATAAATGTTCTTTTCTGATATGAATGACATTTTTATTTAACAACTATAATCACAGTAGTATATTGTCTGATTGGTTGAACTTCCAGCCTTGTAAGCAGGTATAATTATTATAAAAACGTAAAGCACTGACAAATGAGCCTGGTGTAAACATTCATTAAATTTGAGATCCCAGCTAGAAAGCCCCTCTCTCAGGCCGGCTGCAATATTTACCCCATGTGTGATTGTCTGGGAAGTAGGCAGTTTGAAGGCAGCAAGCTTTGAGCTTGAGGTCTTTGGTAATAAAATTCACCATTTGATAGGGTTCAACTGTACGGTTTGACCACATGTCTGTTGTAGCCGCAAAAAAAATGTTTTCATCTCCATTGCGACTGTCTGTTTGCATTTTTTTGTGTAGCTCCGGTATGGCAACCTGGCTAAAATATGTGTGGAACTGCATACTGTACTGCTTATCCAGTGTATTTATTAAAGCAGTGAACCCAGGCTTGGTCACCGCACTGAGGGGCATCATATCTTTCGCGATGCATTCGATTACTTTTTGAGTAATTTCTTTACCATAAATGATTGTGCAGAGTAGCAGATAAAGAACAAATCCAGATCCTCCAAATGAACAGTAATCAGCTGGATCTGTGGTGCATCTAGGGGGAAGAAAATGAAAAGAAAATAAATAAATAACCCTAATATTAACTGTCATTAGAAAAATAGTATCTTCAATGTGGTTAAAATGGATTAATATAATGTTTTAATACTAACTAATAAGTTAATACTAACTAAGTGACACTCACTTATTGATAGGAACTACTCCGGGATTTTGCTCGATTGCAATGTAAAGTGAGTGTGTTTCTTCTTCTATTAATATTATTTTGCTTTAAACACGCAAAGGCATTAAAATAAGCTAAGCTAAGCGGAGTTTGCACTTTCTCCATAGATAGATAACAGGAAAAATGTTTTCTTACCCGATATTGCAGATGTCTTTGCAGGATATTTTTGTTCTCCATTGAGATCCCACTGCAATTAAAATAAAAAAAATAAAAAAATAGGAGACAAATGTAAAATACAGTCATATTACCAGTATACTGACTGAGCGGCAGTGGGAATAGAGACATGCCCCTACATAAACAGATGATTTTCAAAATCCAAATTGAAAAAGTGGGAACTGTTGTCATTGGCCAGTTTCCTGAATGACAGAGGAGTGTCTTGCTGCAGCCTGTGGTGGACATCCAACCCCACCCACGTCCAAGTGTATTAACAGAAACCACGCCAATATTAAAATATATTATGTTCTCATTAACATTGAAACAGGTGGAAGCATCTGTTGCTGGAGCTGTGTATTTAATTTGTAATGAGTCAAAAAACTAAAGTAGAAGAAGCATAGAGAAGATCGGAAAGTTTGAAATTTTTGCTATATATTGCTATACGCCCTGGGCCACGAAAGCTCACCAAAAGCAAGGTACAGGAATGCAGTTTTTCATTTCAGTCATTATTGAGTAGATTTATGTAATAGGTTTGTCAATAGTATTTGTTGTCTATTTTAGTATGCATTGTATATGGTCCTAGACTGGAAATTTGACTTCAATCAGGTAAAAACCTCATTCTTGTTTCCTTATTTTTGAATCTTTTTTTTCCAGCCAAGCGTCTGCACCTTGTGGTTCAGGTCCCGCGTCTGCCGAGGCATGCTGCTCTCCGCGTCGGGCTCTGAGGAGCTTGATGCGGGCTCTGAGGGCTTCCCTCTGCTGATTCGCTGCCACAATCAGTAGCATTCAAGGAACTCCTCTAGGTGGTGACCCGTGCTGTTGAGGAATTGAATTGAGAATTGAATTTGGCCTGAAGAGGAAGTGACTATTGTCCGCTCTAAGCTAGATGACCGCTTCTTGACTTCAGGGCACAGACCGTCCCCACGCAGGCAGCTGCCTTTTTTCCCAGACCTCCATGCTGAGGTTTCGAGGTCATGGGGAAACCCCTTTTCGACACGCCTTTTTTCCCTAGCCATGATTTTTCAGCCATTATAGGGCTGGAAGAGCACGGTTATCGGGGGATGCCTAGGGTTGAGGGGACACTAGCCAGCTATCTCTCTCCTGCATTGCCTGCATGGAGGAAGCCTGCCTTCCCTCCAAGCCGTGTAGAATGACTTCAGCCCTTGTGGGCAAAGCCTATGTAGCAGCAGGCCAAGCAGGTGCAGGTTTGCACAGTATGGCGGTTTTGCAGGCCTACCAGGCTGACCTGATGAAAGAGTTCGACGTTTGTGAGGGTTTGGGCGCTCAGGCGGTAGCCAAACTCCGCCAAGCTACAGATCTCACGCTCCATGCCACAAAGCAGACGGCCCGCTCCATAGGCCGCTCAATGGCTTCACTAGTTGCCATGGAGAAGCACCTGTGGCTAAACCTCACTGGGATTAGAGATAAAGATAAGTCCTTCCTCCTGAATGGCCCGGTTTCGCCTCGCGGCTTGTTCGGGAACGCAGTGAGTACTGTCGTCGACAGGCACCAGGAACTGAAGCGTCAGTCGGCGGCGTTCAAGGAGTTTCTGCCTCGCAGCAACGAGCAGCCTGGGCCATCCTCCAGCAACCCCCAACTTCTGGCTAGTTCAGCTAGAGCTGTGAGAAGAGCGAGTGTGGCAGCCCAAGCCCCCTGTCTAGGACTAGGGGGACCGTGCAGCGTGCCCAGGTCCAGACCTGTCAGGTGAGAGAAGACCTTAAGTCCGTCAGCTCATCGCGGACCAAAATGGAACCCTGACGCCCGAGGGCTGGGGTGCCTAAGAGCGTCCCTTTCAGAGGTGCGTCCCCCACTTCCTGCCCTGCCACCTTTGGCACTTCAGGTGCAGTGGTGTCTGTGCCCGCTCTGGTTCCTCGCACAGATCATTACCCTGGGTTAGCACCTGCCAGTGCTCTGTTTCAGGGCACCAGGGAGATTGGTGCAAGGTTAACACCACTATCAGACAAGCAGGCAGTGCGGAAACTTCTGCCAGGTGTGTCTCAGTGGGTACTGGACACTGTAGTAAAAGCGTACAGGATCCAGTTCGCCTCCCATCCTCCACGGTTTCAAGGTGTTTTGTCCATGATTGTCAGCAAACACCAGGCAGTGTTCCTCCAGCAGGAACTTTTCTCACTCCTGAACATGTTCCCCTACCAGATCGGGACTCCGGCTTTTACAGCCGATATTTTGTTGTGCCCAAGAAAGACGGGGGCTGCGTCTGATTTTGGATCTGCATGCCCTGAACTGTACTTTGAAGATGTACAATTTCAAGATGCTCACGCTCAAGGTTATTGCGTCTCAGATCACGTCCAAGGACTGGTTTGTGACGATAGACCTCAACGATGCTTATTTTCACATAAACATTTTGCCAGCGCACAGGAAGTTCCTCAGGTTTGTTTTATGGGGCGAAGCCTACCAGTATCGTGTTCTTCCTTGTGGCCTAGCCCTTTCACCACATATATTGACAGAGTGCATGGATGCAGCCCTGGCACCAATGTGTCTCCGGGGCATCCATATACTGAACTATCTGGACGACTGGCTCATTCTTTCTCAATTGAAGTCTATGGCGGCCATTCATCGAGATGCTGTGCTCGCGCATATGAGGTCATTGAACCTCAGGTTGAACCCAGAGAAGTGTGTGCCTACTCCTATCCAGAGAACTACACCAGGTATGTAACCCGGTTCCCTGAGAAGGGAGCGAGACACTGCATCAAGTTGACGCTATGGGAAATAGCTCTGCTGCTAACGAGGTGGAAGCCACCAGAGCAGGAGACAGACATGCCTGCCTCATGATGGAATTCCAAACAAACCCCAGAAAGGTGGTTCTCCGAGAAGGAGAACGCACACGCTTTCCTGGGCTCAGCGTGAGGCCGAGAGACCTCATATGTGCAAGCACAGCACCTCAATGCCTGGCTGCCATAGCTTTCGGCTTGGTCAGAAAAGCGAGGCGTCCGTCGAAAGAGTCCTGCAACGATGATACGCCCCTAGAGTGGAACCCAAGGCCAGGAACCGGGGTCTTACCACATAAGATGGGTACAAAGCACATGGCGCATAACACTTATGAATCTGAGGGGATGCCTGCAGGGATGAATGCCTGCACCTCTGAGCGAGAACTGGAGTGGCCTCAGGTGAGGCAGACCAAAAGGAACAACATTGGCTGCTGCCTCCACGAGGCCGGGCACTCTCTGTGCCTCAGCTACAGAGAGGCTTTGGCCTAGCTGAGTAGCTTTTGCTACTGAAAAATGGAAGCCACCATTTCGGGAGACAGGCATGCCCGACTCGTGGTGGAGTTCAAAACAAAACCCCAGAAAGGAGGTTGTCTGAGCTGGAGAAAGCACACTCTTTCCTGGGTTCAGGACTAGGCCAAAAGGAAGAACACAATACTGGCAAGCAGTGCCCTCAACGCGAGCCTGAGGAACTTCCTGTGCTCTGGCTAAGAGCCTATGTGACAGTAAGCATCTCTGAATTCAATCCTCACAAATTAGTCCTCAGACATGATCTGGGATGCAATAACCTCAAGGAAAAGGAGTGGGCACAGGCCTAAGAAGGATGCTCATTAATGCCCACATCGAGTTCTTCAGAGTCCGATGCTGGTTCAGGAGAAATCGCAAAAACAAGCTCCTGGAGCCAAAGCAACGGAATTATGATCAGGCGCTTTACTGGCATGAAGCCAGACAAGGGTGAATCAAGTTGCAGACTGCTCACCACTGCCCACATCGAGCTCCTCAGAGTCCGATGCGGTCGATAATAATTCCCTGTTCGGGTCGGGAGAAATCGCAAACGAGCTCCCGGAGCCAAAGAGGAGGAATCAGATTTACGAGCTTGGCTGGAATACTGCCAGACTAGCACGGCTTAGTTTAGTGACATCGCATAATTAAGAAGCAATTCAGTGGCGGACTGCACACCATAGCCCACATCAAGCTCCTCAGAGCGCGACGCAAACGATAATACCTCGTTCAGGTTCGGAGAAATCGCAAGTGAGCTCCTGGAGCCAAAGAGGAGGAATCAGATTTACACACCTGGCTGGAATACAGCCTGACTGGCACGGAATAGTCTAGCGATAACTCGCAATTAGGAAGCAATTCAGTGGCAGAATGCATAACACAGTCCACATCGAGCTCCTCAGAGTCAGATGCAAACAATAATAATTCCCCCGTCCGAGTCGGGAGAAATCACAGTGAGCTCCCGAAGCCGAAGCGGAGGAATTAAAGTCAGGAGCTTGGCTGGAATTTAGCCAGACAAGCGCGGATTGAGTTTAGCGACAATGCACGTTTCTTTTCATTCATGTATTTCTTTTGCTTCCAAAAGTGCGAACACTACTGGCTGAATTATAAGGCAACTCAGTGTTGAACTGCTCATCATCACCAACATCGGACTCCGCAAAGTTCGATGCACGCGATAATAATCCCCGTTCGGGTAGGGAGAAATCACAAAGCGAGCTCCCATAGCCGAAGTGGAGATATTAGAGCCAGCAGAGAGGACGAGAAAAAGGACAAAGACGTTTCTCGTTATTTTTCCGCTAACTCAGACTGCAACCGCCATGAATGAAGCCGCCGTGTTGCCTCGACAGACGCAGAACTCCAACCTGGAATGCGGTCAGCAATCGCTCGCAATGGACGCCATCGGCTCCCTTTTTTTTCTTTTTTTGAGATCCAATCGCGCCATGATAAAGAAAGAAAAGACCCTAGTCTTTATATATCTTCTTTTGCCCTAGTCTTAGACAATAAGACAGACAATAGACACAATCATAAACAGAGCGCTTCCTGAAGACAAAGAAAGCTGGGTTGATATGACGTCATTGCCTTTTTATGAACTTAGTGGCACGTGATTATCCTAATTGTCACCATCTGTTCTTTCCAAGCCTTTAAATTGGCGTGTGTGCACACATAGCTTCAGACACAACTTCCTCAAAGAAACTTTCCCACAGCGTCAACTCGACGCAGCATCAAAGTTCCCTTAAAAGGGAACTTCTTTTTTGGGGGTAGTTTGGGACTCCACCACAATGCATACGATCCCCACAAGTCTATAAGAGTTACTCGACATGGGCTTTGTATCCTTCTTATATGGAAGAGACCCCAGTTCCTTGCCTTGGGTCCCATACTCAGGGCATGTCACCGTCACAAGACTCTTTCGATGGATGCCTCACTTTTGGGCTGGCGCGCAACCTTGGACAGCTGTCCTGCTCAAGGTCTATGGGAGGGCCCCTATCTCTCAAGGCACATAAATTGCCTGGAAATGAGGTCCGTGTTTCTGGCATTGAAACACTTTCTCCCAAAACTCAGGGGCTGCCATGTGCTAGTGCACACAGACAGCACGGCGGTGGTGTACTATATCAATCATCAGGGTGGTCTGCGTTCACGCCCCCTGTTCAGGTTGGCGCAACAGATTCTGTTTTGGGCAGAGACCAGATTTCTCTCATTGAGCGCGATTTTCATCCCAGGGCGTGTAAATCGGGAGGCAGACTTCCTGTCAAGGCAAATGCTGAGACCCGTGGAGTGGCGTCTCCACTCGCAGGTGGGGGAGCACATTTGGCAGACTTGGTAGATCTCCAAGGAGTCGACCCACTATCCCCTATGGTTCTCCCTCCATTATCCAGCCCTTTTGGGTTTGCATGCTCTGGTAAAGATGTGGCCAAGGCTCCGTCTGTACGCCTATCCCCCGGTAGCTCTGCTGCCACAAGTCCTAGCCAGAGTATGCCACGACCGAGTTAGCCTTCTCTTAGTGGCTCCTTGTTGGCCCGTTCGAGTCTGGTTTGCGGACCTAGTCTCCCTCCTAGACGGCACTTCTTGGGAGATCCCCATCAGGAAGGTTATCCTCTCTCAGGCACAGGGAGCAATCCTACACCCCTGCCCCGAAATGTGGAAGTTTTATTTGTAGGCTGTTATATTTAATGAATTTTGTAATTGGTGTTTTTATAGCAATGTTTGCATAAAATATTAATAATATATAATAATTAGTAAATAAAAAACACACATTTATTTCAACACTTAAGTTTTTAAGGACTACTGAGAGGTCAGTAGTTGGTCATTCCATCCTTATGTTGGTCTAACATTCTTTCAGTCCATCTCTCTCTCAGTCTGTTAAAATCCACTGCTACAACTAACAACTATGTAGACCTATGAAAAGCTAATGGCTGATATCATAGTGAGATTACAGTGACATTCATGTGGCTCATAGGATGACTCTATTGCATTTTAACAAAGCCTTGAACTTTCTTTTAGGAGGTTTTTACCCTTTATATTTTTGCAGTGTTCATAACCTGTTAGTTTAAGGTTACACCTCTGTCCACAGCAGCACTAATTTGCCAACATTGCCATAATTACATACAAGTTACAACATCTATTTTCAGGCTTTTAACTGCATGGTGTGAGCCAGTCGATTGAACAGCCATTTCTTGTCTTTTTTGTTCTGTATAGACTAGCCAGATCCAAGGTGTTGGCTGTAATGGTTAGTAAAAGTGTTAAACTTCTTATAGTGTCAGTCTTTTATGCATTTTAGTTATTGGTGTAAGCAAAGACAATATTTGTAGAGACTGACCCTAACCCAGAGTTATGTTCAACCATGAAATTTAATTGGCCTTGCTGTCTGACCAGCGAGGCCAATTTAACAGCAATCGTGCAGTACATATGAATTTCAGCACTGCAGTAATGTGCAACTTAAATGGCACTTGTATTACTGCTTGCAGTGGCATGCTGTCGTATTGGTTAGTACTGTCACCTCACAGCAAGAAGTACATGGAAACAACTTCAGCCTTGTTGGGCACCAGGGAGATCAGTGAGAGGCTGTCACCACTCTCAGACAACCAGGCAGTGTGGGAACTTCTGCCAGGTGTGTCTCAGTGGGTCCTGGATACTGTGTTAAGAGGGTTCACCTCCCATCCTCCTCTGAGAAAGGGGCCATAGAACATGTTCCCCTCCCAGATCAGGACTTTGGCCTTTGCTGTCTCTTTCTTCATTCCAAATGAAATAAAAGACGGGAAGGGCAGGGGTGCAATTTTCAATTTTGAATCCGTGGGCACTGAACTTTACTATGAGAACTTACAAGTTCAGGATGGTCACAGGCTGGGTTACTGCATCCCAGATCAGGTCTGACGACTGACTTGTGATAATGAACCTCAGAGGTGCTTATGTTCACATAACACTCTGCCAGAGCACAGAAAGTTCCTCAGGTTTGCTTTGGGGGTGAAGCTTACCAGTATAATGTTCTTCCTTTTGGCCTAGCCCTTTCAGCCATGTGCATTCACAAAGCTATTGGACACTACTCTGATACCACTGCATCCCCAGAGCATCCATGCACTGAATTGCCTGCATGACCGACCCATTCTGACCCAGTCAAAGGCTATGGCAGCCAGTCATCGAGATGCTGCATTTGCCCATGTGAGGTCTCTCAGCCTCAGGTTGAACCCAGAACAGCATGTGCTTTATCCTTCTCAGAGAACCACTTTTCTGTGGTTGTTGGAACCCCACCATGATGTGGGCATGTCTGTCCCCCACTCAGATGGCTTCGATCTTATCAGCAGTAAAAACTATTTGGCTAGGCTGTAGCCTCTCTGTTGCCGAGGCACAGAGAGTGCTCAGCCTCATGGCGACATACCCTCAGGTTTATAAGGGTTACGTGACGTGTGCTTCGTGCCCTTTTTATGTGGAAAGACCCGGATGTGCTTGCCTATATGACGTCTCTAGGCCTCAGGTTGAGCCCAGGAACATGTGCTTTCTCCTTCTCAGAGAGCCACCTTTCTGTGGCTTATTTGGAACTTCACCACAAGGTGGGCATGCCTGTTTCCCACTTGGGTGGCTTCCATCGTGTCAGCAGCGAAAGCTATTTGGGTAGGGCATCTCGGCTAAAGCCTCTCTGTCGCCAAGACATAGAGTGCGCTAGGCCTCATGGCAGCAGCAGCTAATGGTTATCCCTTTGGGTCTGCCTCACATGAGGTCATTCTAGCTTTGGCACCCCTACAGACTTCCCCTCAGGTTGCTAAGTGTTACGCGCCACACGCTTTGTACCCTTCTTACGTGGAAAGACCTCGCTCTCAAACAGACCGATAGAACTTGAACGAGCACACCGCATCTATGGATGGCAGAGATCCACGGAGATGGGTCACACTATGATCTTTAAAGTGCTGAGATATCAAGACCATCAGGCTATCTTAGACAGGGCCAGAGAAGTGAGCAAGGGAGGACCAATTTTGGATGGTGAGAATAGGCTGAGATTCTTTGCCGACTACAGTGCTTACACCTCGCAAAAACAGAGAAGTTTTGCGGATACACGGAAGGAGTTGCGAGCAGCAGGAATTCAATCTTTTCTGATTTATCTGGCCATTCTGCGCATTCTGCATAATGGGGAGAAGCTGTCTTTTTCCTCGCCACGAGAAGCAGAGGAGTTTCTGCAGATCGCTGATAATTCACGTGCAAGACAGCAGTTGTCATTCAATGAGGTCAATCCGTATGAGATGGATACCATTTGACCTGATACTTAAATATCTGCTACTGCTGGTAAGACTGTTCATGAAAATGTGTGTTTTTACTTCACGCTGCTTTGGATAAACTTGGTAAAAGGTTGAAAGTCTGTTTTATGGTTGGGATCGTACGCTGTTTAGGTTTTTCACTGCAGCGTTCGGGACTCTTGTTCCGGAAGTTTTGGAATGTTTAACGCGAAAGGCAGGCTTTCAGTTCAACGTGTAATCTATGGTTCTGTTGTTCCTGTGAGTTTTTGTTTGTTTGATCTTATACGTGGGAGGGAACAGGCGGGTCTCAGATCAGCGGGACGTACGATGGTGTCATGGTTCCAATACATAAGGGGGGGAGATGCTAGCAGTCGGGGGGAGGGGGAGGGTTTTGTCCAGCCATCTATTTATTTCTTTATATCATCAATGAAGTATGCAATCAAAGAAGTCATGTCTAAAGTGATTCATTATTTGACCTTTACAATGGTTCAGGTTCGGAATCTATTTGACAATGGTTAAGCTCTCGGTACTGTCTATTAACATCAGAGGTTTGAATAACCCTATAAAGAGAACAAAGTTTCTAGATAGTTTATGTAGACATTGTGTAGATGTGGCTTTAGTCCAAGAGTCTCATTTAAAAGCGGTAGATGTTCTCCGTATACAAAATAAATTTTATAAAGTCATTGCTCTGTCCAGTGATGGTACGAAAACAAAAGGGTCTCTTATACTCATTAAACGAAATCTTCCTCTAGTTATTGAAAGAGGTAGTAACAATAAATCTGGTAGACTGAGCTATTTCTGTACAAATATTCAAGGTAGGAAAATAGCTTTTGTCTCTGTCTATGCTCCAGCAGTTTTTGATGCAAACTTTTTTCAGGTGCTAACAAATCAGTTGTTACTTCTGAATGAGTATGCACTCATTATAGGAGGAGACATGAATGCGTTTGCGGATTTTGTTATATTACTATTTGTTTCTCAGTTTTATGTTATAATATTCCATGGCCTACACATTTAAAACAACACCTGACTTTTTTTCTGTGTATTCTCCTCTGACCTTGGAACGGAGTGTTCCACACACACACACTCCCTACTCCTTTTCCCTGCATATTCACACACACACACACTCACACACACGCACACACACACTTTTTTGATTCAGTTTCTCTCTTCATACGCATATCTTTACTACTATATATACGCCCTATTTTTCAATAAACTTTGGACTTCTCTTGAACACATCTCTGTGTGTGTATCTCTGAGAACTCTCCAGGCCTGAATAACCTCAACTTATCTCCGTGGCAACTGCAGGTTGACTAAGCTT
>JAOTRN010000035.1:7849249-7866708 GCA_028566695.1 Bagroides melapterus
AATTTTCTTCTCACCTGTTACCTATTTTCTCCTCCTCTTCCTTCCGCTATTTAATGCCTCTTTCCCTTCCGGCTTCCGCTGGATTATTGTTGTTAGGCTCTCGTCCTGCTTCACGCTCCCTGTCTTTTTCGGTTCTACTTTCGGTATCGTCTTTCACTTTCTACTTAGCGTCTTTCGCTATTCTCCCTTTTTGGTGCTGCCGTTCTTCTTTTTCTCGCGCTCTGGCGCGCTCCGCTTTTCCCGTCTATTTTTTTACCTATTTTACCTTTTTCACTTTTTGAGGATTTTTCCCCCATTTTTAGGGTTCGCCTTCTGGACCTGTTCCCTTTCGTGTCTTATTTTTTCCTCGGCTGCGCCAGCTCTGTTGTGCCTTCTGCCCTACGCCTCCAAGCATTCCCTCGGCCAGCGGCGTGGATGGTGAACCGTTTTGCTACACATTGTTTTCCCTATGAACTGTTGATACTGTGCCCATTTCATGAACTGTACGCCCGATTTACGGTGCTCTCTGATTTTTTCCTTTTTTCCCATTGCCTAGAGTTGTCTATGTTAAATAGTTATGTTCTTACCTTTTCTTTCTCTGACTTGTCTGTCATTGGCCCACACCTGTATTTTGTCAGTTTGCCTACTGTTTTTCCTTTTGACAGACCGTGGTGCCCTATGTAAACTGTTTTTCCTTTTGACGGATCGTGGTGTCCTATGTATTGTTCAGCTGCCTATTGCTTATTAGCTGACTCCCTTCTTTGTTTTTTTTTATCCTATGTATTGCTCAGCTGTCTATTGCTTAGTTGCTGACTCCCTTCTTTGTTCCTCTTTTTTGGGTTGCTCCTTTTGTACTCTCATTCTTCTGCTGTTTCCGTTTGTGATTATTAAAGACCTTTTCGTTCCACTTGCTACTCCTTCTGTCCATGCGTCTTGTTCCTGCCGTGACAGGTACCACATGGACTGCAATTGCAAAGAACAGTTTACAAAGAAGTCTCAATAACTGAACAATTGAGTCTGTTTAATGAAGAAGATATTTATAATATGACACAGTAAAGGTTAAATTTTAAATAATGCTCATACACAATTTCCTGTAAAACATGATATCTTTGTCTTATCAGCTTATGGAGTTGTTTCTTCTTGACTTCACCTCTAATTTAACTTTTTTATTCTGTCTTCTATAAAGCTGTTTTATGACAAGTTCATTGTTAAAAGTATTGTGTGTGACATCTGGATGTGAGCCAAGCTGAGTGAATGATAGAGTGGGCTTTAGAAATGAATCCAACCTTGCTCTGTTTTTAAATTTAATTGGTAATATAATAAGGAATGGCTTTGTGCAAGGGTGTGGAAGAGGCTTTTTCAGCCTTAAAAAAAATATGAATCCATAATTCATTAGCTAAGTTTATCTTTTCAGAAGGGTTAGGTCTTATTCCTCCAAAGCATGTAAATCTACTCAGCATGCATGCAGCTCCTGTAAGAAGCTGCTGATGCAGTAAAATAGTGTCATGTACATGAGCTTGGATTTGCCTGTGGTTAGTTATGCATGTTGTGAATGACAAGAAAGACAGAAACACCATCCTTTCTACCAGAAAAGCAGTTATGCTCTCACAGACTTTGAGGAACCCAAAAAATGTTTCATAAGTCCAGCTATTTAGTCCATTTTCCACCACTTTGTCCTTATTCTTCAGGGATTTGGACAATATGACATGTAATTGACATGTAGTTGATCTAATTTTATTTCTCTGGGATATGAAATACAAACATCTTTTGTCAATCTGATCATTTGGGAATAAATATATCAAGATGCATTGTTCAAATTATAAAACCAAGACTCATGTATCTTTGCAATTCTGTATGCACATACATTTAGTGGTATGGGTGTGTCTGTTCATGGATTGGTTATTCAATTTTTACTTTGTTTGGATCAATGTGTTTGCCTGCACCTGTGTCAGTGTGTGGTGGTGATAGAAGTCACTCTTTATTTTAATACCCAGAACGTCACCATTAGTATTCTCTGCCATAGCCAGGGTTCATACACCTAATGGAGTTGTTGCCTAGGGACATTAATTGTGCTTACCTGTACTCACACTAATATCAAAATATCTAAGTCCCCTGCCCTTTTTTAACAAAGCACCCAAAAAAAAAATTACTGCAATCCTTGTACTACAGCTTGACAACAAAGCTTCTGAAGTTCACTCCTGACATCAGCTAAGTATATAGCAACAGTGAGTGATGAGAAAGTGTATTTTCCCCTCTAGTAGGCAAATTTCATATTGGAAAAGCAGAAATGGATTTGTTCATCAACACAGAAGGGCAGATGGGGTAAATGGGAAAGCTTAAAGTAGTCAGATAGTATATCATAGCTATACAGATGATTAGTTATACATGTTTAGTTATTTTGGGGAATAGTTATTTTCCCACTGTATTGATATCCTTTGCTGAATTATATAGATAGATGGTGGTACATACAGGGTTAATTCGAAGACAGAGCAAAATAACTGGGATGCAGGATGATGATAGGTAAAAGCGGCGATTTAATTTGTTCAGAATAATAAGTGATCTTGGAAAACCCACAGGACATGAAATTAATGCGCTTCAGAATTATCATATTTCTCATTACATTGTCACCCGCCATGCTTCTGCAGCTACCTGCACGAGAAAAAAGGGGAGAGAAGTGGAAAGAAGCTCTTAAATTGGAAAGCATTATTTTATATTAATTCATCCTTTCTTTCCTCATTTTGCAATAACTGCTGTCTTTAGCTATCTGTTTTTTATAAACATTTGAGCAATAAAGTTCACAATTTGAAAAACTGATTGTGTGCTGTATGGAGTGTGTGTATCACTTTATATAATTATTTATATAACATAATTATTTGCAAAGTGATCACAGCAGAAATCAAAACTTCCATTTAGTTTGACTTAACAATTCAGAAAGAAGGAACACCAGTTTGCTGTCTATTTCTATTAATTTAACTAAAAAAAGAAATCCTCATTTGTCATTAAATGGTCTAGTCATAATAAGCCTCATGTTAGAATTGAACATATTCTTTTAAAATAATGTGAATAGCTTTAAAGGTACAACTGTATACAGAGATAATATATTCTGTTAATATAACTACATGTCCATAATAAAATCATGTAAACAGCTTGGGCTTGGCCTTTGGAGAGGCAAAATCCATTACCTTTTCTTAATTTAATCTTGCATAAACATTATTGCTGGCTATTAGCTTTTTTTATTAATACATCTGGGGTCAGGAAAATTTAAACTGAGGTTAATAAATATGGAGCTATATTACTCTCAGACATCTAATCTAATGATTCAAGTTAGAAACCAGTATTTTTTTTTTACCACTAATTTTGAAATTATATTTCTTTATTCTTTCCCCTTATATAAACAGGCAAGAGAAAATAAGACATAAGGGATGAAAATCCTGTTATGCAAACAATGCTTTTCCTTGTGATTAGTTATTTTTCAGACAATTTCAGCTAGTTAATCGGACATCTGGACATATGTGGTGTAGTTTAGAGAGGGTATTTATTTCTTAATATCTATTAATATTGATATAAGGGGATAATGGGTAGTATTTTTAAAGGTAAGTGTTTAATTAGTTGCCAGAAAAGCATTAAACTGGAAATAATTATAGACCATGGGATACTGTTGTGTTTGACTTGTAAAATCAAAATGTGTACTGCTCAAAATATTATTCATTCTGAGATATCATCTGTGAAAGCTGCATAATAATATGATAAGAAAACATACTATAGCTACAAAAGATGTTTCATTCATAGTTATAGTTTAATTCATACTCTCATCCCAAGTACTCCCTCCACCCCAAACCCTCAAACTATAATGACTGTCTTTACAGTACATGCTTAAGCACAATACAATTATTAAAATTATCAAGAATTTTATATTTATCTGTATGTTGGTATTTGTATTACATTTTCCCATTATACATTTTAACTTCCAAATACAAGTAGCTTAGTATAACAGAGTAACTTTGTGCAATTTAACCTTTATGCATAAAAGCTAGAGACCAATGTCAAAGATGTTAGACTATACAACTGTACTCACATAAAACAATCAAAAACGAAATTATTAAACTTAATTATAGTGTCAATAGCTGCATTCAGGGCATGTTTTTAGGGAATAAATCAAATTACTGCATTATAATTTCTTGCTTTGTCATTTTCATCTGCAGCTGATTTCATGTATAAAATAAGATCTGGAGCATGAACATAAATATAAATCTCTCTCAATCTCTGCCTCTAACATGGGACCTCTGTTAAGATGAGACGAAGTTAAGTGGAATAAAAATCCTATTAAAAATTATTATCGCTTAACAGTCATTAGTATAGAGGTTGCTGTCAAAAGTTGATGGATTTCTCACTTAGTTCTCACAATGTTCTAATGACACTGATAAAATCATTGCAAACCAAATGCTGTTAACCCACTCATGGAGCGCTGTGAGTTGTTTCAACACTGGAACACGGGAAAATAGATTGCTAGACTGATAGAATAAATTCACGTTTTCTTTTTCTTCGCATGTGTACTTATGTTCATGATGTTCAAAAACATATCAACCTGAGTGTGCCACAATTCATTTTCTTTTCTAAATTGAAACTCAATAGCAAGATACTTCAAGTTTTCTGTATGTATTTACTGACAACATTACTGTTTCATCTACTACCTACAATTATTCTAGTTTGGAGAAAACACTTTATATCACTGTCAGGTACAACATGGATAAAATTACATTCTTTTGGCAAAGCTGTTCACTTGTATCCCTGCATTCTTAAGCAATTAAACACAATTGCTTAGCTCCTATCTATGAAATTAATAGATTCTTAGTTATGCTAGGGTATGCTATTTTGTTTTAAGTCGCACGTCTTATGTTCTGCAGTTTAGTGAGACAATTATAGCAGTTTCAGTGTGACTACTTTCAATTAATCAGATGTGCTTATCAGTGCTTATAATACCAAACATCTCTTTCCAATTCAGCATTCTGTCTAAATCAGAAAAAAAACATTTTATGTTGCAGATTCATTTCCCTTCCCCTTACTATATCTGAATTTTTAAGATTTGTTTTTTAACACCAAAAACCTCTATGCAGAGGCATAGAGAAAGGCATACACACCTTTCAATCTGGTTAATTAAGACAGCTAATGGCATGGGTCTACCATGTAATAAAACTAAAGTATTAATTAAATTATTAAATTATATAATTGCCTTTCAAACAACTACACAACTATACATTTCCATACATGGAAGAAAGCATGCATTATTTACATATACTGATGAATAATACATTCAAGAATTTCACAACACAAAGCAATAGCAAAGTAGTGAGCCAACTAGAAAACTGATTTCGTATATTTCTCAGATGAAAACAGGACATTTCCTTCTCTATTACTATTATCTGGTATCCTGAGGATCTATCTATCAATCAGATGGATATGTGTGAAGGAACTTTCTACATGCTGGGTAGAAAAAATGCTACTGCCACCTATGAGCCCATATGATGGTGCCACACTTTCAATTTTCCCCAGCCCATGCATCTGAAAGGGAATAAAATTATATCTCAGTCCGACAAGTGACTAATCAAGAAGCTTGAAATGGTGCTGCAATAAATTACTTCACTGTGAAATAAACCACACAAACAGTCTGATGATAATAAATGTAAATTATTTCTCAGAAGAAATTTTCTCTGGTACATGAGTAATACTAACCATCAGGAAGGAGTCTTCCTTAACATTAATTACAGAAAATGACAAGTGAGCTGACAAGTAGGAAGGCTCATTATCTGGGAACATATTCACAACTTCGCAATTTGCTGTGAAGATGGACTCCAGCTAAATTAATCTCTTTTCTTTGCATGAGCCCTGTTATTAACAGGTTTGCAGTATCAGTCAATGGTTGTCAGCCTAATCAGTTTTTTTCTTTCCTCTCGTTGCTCATGCTCAAAAAAGACCAGAGAGGTTTTGAGAAGAAACTAGTCCCCATAATGTATTCTCCATCATATCCCCCTCCCAACCCCCCATTTTACAAGCTTGTTTTTAATAAGGTTGTTTAATCATTTCTCCTTTTGTTCAACTTTTGGCTCAGTTGATTTTTATTATCACTGGTTTAAGAATTATTAAAACAAAAGAAGATTTATTAAGAAAACATAGGGATCTTTTAAAGGAATGCAAACTGCTGAGCCAGGCAAATGTTGTCAAAAGCGCTCGTTGTGTTTGATTAATCTTAATGAGACAGAAAAATAATAAATTCATATAAAATGTCAGTGAATTATACACATATAGAAAATTGATTTGGGCTGATCTGTATTATTTTGCACTGCAAGATCTTTAAATGTCTTTTTCCATGAGTTATATTATATGTTTATGGGCATGTATAATTATGTGTGAAAGACAATCTACATAATGTTGCCAAACTGATGAGAATTATGAAATTGAGAATTTGATTTTGGCAATTTTAAATTCAGAATGCTAAAAAGAAAACTCTTCCACAATCACAATTTTGTATGGATGTGCATGGCTCTACCTAAAATGTCATGAAGTCTAAGATTTGGAAACATTATGTAGTCTCAAAGATTAAAGAAAATATTAAGACGAATTAAGGTTAGGTTCCTAATCCTAATTCCAAATTATTTTTTTAAAGGACAAAATTTCATTATCAGTAACCATAAGGTTTCATTCTAAATAACCTATGTCACAGATACAATTTTTGTTACTTGGTGTAAAATATTGCTGTATTTGAAAAATATTGCTGTATTTGCTGATATATTTCTCAGGACTGTGATATTTTTCATTAAGGGACCCAAACAAGCATTAAGAGGAGGATTCTTATGTCAGATTTTTCCACTGCTAATTTTTTCACTGGTCACAATTATATTAAAACAAATAGAGACAGGTAAATGAGCTTTGAAATAAATATGCTATGAAATAAATGTTGAGTTTTTTTCATTTGTTGGTGTTCAAATTATAAGCATTTTCATAAAGAATTTATATAAACCTTAATAACAAAAAAAAAAACCTGCTTGTACCTTTGATATACAGTAGGGAGAGGGTCATTAATACCAACATTGTTCCTTTGCTCTTGTGATCTATTTAAATACATGCAATGAATCAAATATATGGCTCTCTATTTTGTATCTCTGAAATTGTATGCCTGTCCATTACATAGCCTTTGCTTCTTGAGATCATGCATAATCTTTTGGAGAATTAAAATGTAATACAAAATAGAGATATGTGGATAAATTTAGCAAAGCATTATCAACATCATGCCAGATTCTATGTTCACAATTTGTGTGGATGCACCTAAAATGTTATGAAGATTAAGGTTTGGTTTTGCCACTTTATATAGTACCAAAAAAGATTTTATATAGTACCATTAACAAAAAAGATACACTGCCTAATCTGAATCACTGCCTAATCTGTTCCTTAGGTTATGAAAAAATAATCATTTTCAAGGAAAAAAAATATCATTATCAGTAAGAATAAGGTTTAATTCTGAATAACCCATGTCACGGCTAAAATATATATCTATATTTTTTCAGGAGTGTTATCTGTATCCATTATCTAGCTATTTGCTTTTGCAGAAAACATTGCACTTCGAAACTCAACTTTAAGAATTTAAGCAGGAATTTAAAGCAAGACCCATTGTTTAATTCATTTATTAATTTAGCTTTAGCTTTTTTGTTTTGATGGAATTAATAAATCACAACATGGCATGAGCTAGTTATCTCTGAAATGTATACATTACATTTTCCAGTATTATGATTTCCGATATTAATTATAGCTGCATGATTTCAAGTATATTATTGCAAGAAGAATTTTTCAAAACAGTATACATTTTATTACGTATTTCTCCACAATTTAATTCTTTGTTTATGTCAGTTGATATTTTTTTCTTGCCACAAATAAAATTTGAGTTTAACACAAATCAGGCCATCAATTATCAGTCTTCTAGATTGTAATCAGCTATTAGCACTATTTTATCAAACCCAATTTACTCTCCTCAGCTCCCCATTTCCATGGCTCTTTGTCAATCAGCTAAATAATTGTATATAGGATAAGTAATCTAATCGGCTTTATTTAATCAGATAACTAACATTTATTATAGATGCTTCACTGAGAGAAGACAAGTGTGACAAGTGGTTGGGGCATTTGTTGGTTGGTTTTGTAATATGGGTATGGGTTTTTATGGATGAATGTCATGCTGCATGGAGCTGTAGATTTACATAACTTCTAATGCAGTGCCCATGTATTCAATCTAAGGAACAATAATGGATTAAAACTAATTGCTAGTTTTCAAGTATTTGCAAACAAGAAAATTTAATCGTATTTACGGTTATTGTGCAGCAAACTTTCAATTAAATGTAATCATATTTAAATTTATAAAGTACTTTAAACAATTGGTATTGTTTTAGGTTTCATGGCCATTTTTGTGGTTCCTGAATAGACTTTGAATATTTACATTAAGAGCATAGCAGGGAGTAAGGCACTTTCTGTTGTTTTCATGAGACCTGACCCACCTCACTGAAATGGCCAATTACTTAGTTAGTCAGTATGTTTTTTACTCAGCAGGATCTGGCAAATGTATGTATTTACAAATATGTGCTTTCTCTACACACATGGACAAAATTGTTGGTACCCTTTCATTAAAGATAGAAAAATGCACAATGGACACTGAAACTGAGAAAACTTGAAAAGTAATAATAAAAATGTACTGAAAATTGACATATAAATATAAAATATTGTGGTTCTAGAAGAAGAATAAATTCAATAAAGTGATTTCTGTAACTCTTAATGAGACTTCTGCACCTGTCGACAGGTATTTTGGCTTGCTTCTCGTGAGAAAACTGGTCCAACAAAATAATAAAATACTGTACATATTGTAAGTAGCTAATTATATTTACAGCATTTGTCAGATGTCCAATAGCCCAGTTTGTATTTTATAATTGGATGTAGTGTTACATATCCAATTGTTGTACAATTATTCTATGTGAAGGCAGGATAATACAAAACTACATTCTACCAACTACAAAATAATTAAACAGGGTCTCTTCTCAAGTTCATACTTAAACCTGTAAATTCAATTCAATTCAATTCAATTCAATTCAATTCAATTCATTTAGATTCAATTCGAATCAACAGCAGTTTTAACTGACATTGTCTCAGAGCTTTACAAAATATATATAGAATAAAAATTGAAAACTTTAAAATGAAGTTACTATTTTTCTCTAACATCTATCCGATATTAGCAAGCCTAAGGTTGAGATGATAGAAGAGGTACCAGGCTCAGTAGGGAGGCCATCTTTATTTGGATAATATATAGCCTTTCTACAACAGTTTGTAGCTGAATGGAATTATGCAACCAAGTTCTACTGAGCAAAAGCATAAGCACATAGGGTTTTAAAATAGATTTGTACAAATTTTAGCAAATTGATTAGAAAACATTCAGCAGAAAACATTTTCATTCATAAATGCACCAGTGTACCATGCAAATAAGAAGAATTAATGAGGCACACAATAACATCTGCTAGCAGGTTTATGCAATCAACTGTCACCAAAAAATTAGATCATTAAAAAGTGAAAACAATAATTTATTTTAAAATATTGTTTATTTACATGCTTTTTTTCTCTGTTGTCTCAAGAAAGTATTAACATTGAGTCTAGTCTCATGAAAGGTTACACATGGAAGCCTACAATACTATGATTTGGAACAGTCGATTGTTACATAGATTTTCCTGCATAATAATGGATATGGGAAAATCTGCATGAATAATGAGTGAATAACCATTACACCATAAACCACACTGTGTAAACATATCTTTTGTATATGTATATAATTTTCACATTAAGAAATTATATCATTGCTTCAGTCTCAGCTATGTATATTTACATATTCTGCTGAAGTAATGGCTAAAAATCTGTAGATTTATATATGAGCTCATTGACAGGATTTAGTGAGCATATTTTGGCTCCTGCCTGTAGCTCCCCTCAGTAACTTCACGAACATCAGACTTCTTTATTAACTGGCTTTATTGACCATCCAGGTGGATAACCATAGACTCAATAAATACTGTGAGAACTAATTATAAAGAGAAAACAAATGGGGGAAATACAAAAGACCTGCATGAGTATACATTGTATTTACAATCTTATGATAGCATCTTCACTTTATATTTTATCGCTATTGAACTGAAATAAGCTAAATCCAAATGAGTCACGTTACACAAGACAAACAACTTACTTCATTGGCCGCTTAATACTAAGGAGAACTTAATCTTGTATCCGAGGATTCGATGTATCTTGCACTTAACTTTAGAATGGTAGAACTTAACTCAAACATGCACGCAAACTAAAACGCTTTATCACATGCGTGTGGCAACCATCTACTCTTCAATTAGGTAGGATTCTTCTTCCACCTACACTTCACTTTAGGTAGGATCCTTCTTCTGCCTACACTTCTTAGTAGGTAGGATCCTTCCTTTGTCTACACTTCTTAGTAGTAGTAGTTGGTTAGTGGCCGCTACCTACACTTCACCTTAAGTGCATGCTCCAAGTTCCTATTCTGATTCCAATTCTTATTCCAATTCTTATTCCAATTCCTTTCGTAATATAAAGTTCACAATAAATGTATCCAAACAAAATACAAAGCATACTGCATAACAGAAAATAATTGAAACAATATAAACTGCATTCAGTGTCAGTTACACTGCATCATGGCTGCCAGATCATGAATATATATATATATATTTCATTATCAGGAAATGCTGACATTTTGGACACACATTTCACTCACCTACTCTTGGAGTATTGTTACTTAGGACACAATTCAATATACGTTCTCAAGTTTTAAAGGGGCAAGAAACAGGAGAATGTTAGTAAAAACAGGAGAACATCAAAATCAGAGGTCACTGGAATATTTGTCCCAGACAGCTTACTTTGTGTTAGCATACATTTGACCATTTGGGTGCTGTCTCCTTGTTCATAACTACATTTTAAAATTTAGTTGCACCAGAAATATCAGCTTTGACACATCATGAAATTAAACAGCACTGTCAGCACAAGTGAAATTGGCGCTTTCTAAGCTATTTCAGTTCATATTGCGTTCATATTGAGTTACCTGTCACAATTTATTTTATAGTGCAGATTTAAATGTCTTTAAAGAAGCAAGCAGCAATAGGTAACTGTTTATAATATGTTCCACAAATAAATTATTTCACTAACACTTTAACAATGACATAATAATACACAAAATAACAGAAAATAATAAACCATATACAGAACATTAATAGCCAACTGAGTCATATACTGTACACATAACTTTTAATCATAGTAATAGCTGAATAGTGCCATCTAGTTAACACATTCTTTTAATTAATAGAATTATTTGCAATATTAACAAAGATTATTTGCCATACAATGGCTCTTAATCAATTTAGATTAAACAAATTATAGTTTCAACCCTTCTCTGTTTTTATTTTCTAACATAGATTAGATTAGAATAAACTGCAATCTGAATTTAAATATAATTTATTATTATTAATATTATTATTATTATTATTATAATACTCCAGTATTGCTACAGTATTATACTACTATTACTACTACTACTACTACTACTACTACTAATAATAATAATAATAATAATAATAATACAATTATTCAGAAACCAGCATTGTAACTTATGTTTGTTCTTTTAAAATAAAAAAGTCAAACATCTTTAAATCTGTGTGTGTGTGTGTGTGTGTGTGTGTGTGCGTGCATGATCATTTTCTTTTTTACAGTAGAAAATAATACTGTGTAAGGAAAGACTTCATATTTTTTCTTATTTTAATCAGCTAGCCAGGATACTTTAGGGACCTAATTAAAAATACATTTGTGGATAGAACTGCATTGGTTAGGCAGACACTATCTTCACATCAGAACATAACACTCCTTTATATTTTAACATGGTCCTAATATAAACATGATCTGGGGTGTATGGCCTTGTAAAATTGTAACACTGTCTATTCATTTATGCCTGCATGCTCTGATATCACAGCCTCTATTAACCTTTTGATCACAGACCCCATATTACATAGTATACACCACAAACAGGAGATACATAAAAAGAAATAAATAGAAATAAAAGAAAAAGAAAAAAAATGAATTAAAGTTATAAGAAAAACTAGAATGTTCCAAAGGTTTGGATAGTGACAGGTTATTTTCAGAAGATAAAACCTTCAGCCACAGGAAGAAAGCATAAGAGAGGATACATTTTATTATTCCAAGGTGAGAGGTTTAAAACAGTATTTTAAATGTTACCCTGCTGCTCAAGATCATGAAAACCTTTAATTTCATGCAAATGAACAGCACGAAGCAAGGAATGTAATGTAAACGAATCCTTCTTTTGTACTTATGTAGGGGTGGGTAAAGAGAGAGAGACAGATTGAAAAGAGCAGGAGGTAAAAAAGAAAGGCAAGCCAGGAATAAAATTCCCTGGGATTCTATAATTGCTGTCTAAAATTATGTAAATCCCAGCACAAGGCTGAGAGCAATTATTCTGAGCCCATAGCTGCCACCTCCACTAATGTCTAACAAAATATCCACACTTGACATTTAGATGTGCTAATGCAAATGAGAATTCTGTGTGTGACTGAAAGATCACATCATTTTGATATAATAAAATGCCATAATATGGCTTTTGTTTATAGAATTAAAAAAAGAAGGGAAAGATCTAAGATAAGTTGTACTTTATAACATATTTCAAAACATTAGTTGTTTTATAACTAATTTGATCTTTAGATTTGGCTTGGATTATCAAATTACTCTGACTTTGGAGTAAAATAAATGTTACCATTTTGATTTATTTTATGTGTTGTATGTCTGAGGTATGATGATGATGATGATCCCAGCACAGCCAAGCTGAGACTGGTGGGCCCTTGAGCAAGGCCCTTAACCCTTTATTTATTTAAACACCATCTACATATAAAATCTACTTATAATATTCCACTCTGATCACCCTATCTTTGAATTATAAAGAATCTGGGCACACTGCATGGTAGAGATACATAGACAGAAAAACATTGAGCTACTTATTGCTATGCAGATCCCACAATGGGGTCATTATTTATCATTTTGGATGAGTGTATAGGAGTGTTCTTTGCTTTTTGTGGCAGTAGACATTGCTGTCCCACAAATCACCTACGTAAACACTTCCACCATCATGCTAGAGCAAAGAAATTCCATAAAACACACCTTAGACTCTCAGAAGTGGGTGTGTGAATAAGTGAAAGGATTTGAACCTATAGCAACATTCTGAAATCTCTAAAAGTGAACTTCACAGTCTCCTCCTTACTGACTTATTCACTTCTGATCATCAAGTCATGGTATCTTTTAAACTGACATGACACTTCATAATAACATTATGAGACCTCTCTTGTCCTATGTCAGACTTGCACAGATTAGTTCCTCTCCACGAAACCATTTTCTTTTCGTTTTCTTGCTCCTCCCTGAACAAATGTAACCCCCCTCTCTAACACACATACAAGGCAGGAGAATTTTACTAAAAATTTTCTTATTGTTGTTCTTTTGAGGAATATATTGTTGATAGAAATATTGTAATGTGGGGATATTGTAATGTTGCAAATTAGAAATTTGAAGGCATAATTACTACACAATTCAATACAGTAATATTTTATTTGCTTGCACTATATAAGTTTTATGTGTTGTATATACTTGTTTATTTCCTATTTTGTGCAGTGCCAGACATCTACCTCTAGGACAAAGCTTGCTCTTTCAATTATAGCTATAGTTATTCCTTTGGTTAATAATTGTTATGGCTAATAATCATAGGGGGAGCATAATTAAAAATCAGCTGGAAAAGGCTACAATCAGAGTTGGCTAACGTTGCATTGACTATTCAGCTCCTAGTACATTCTTTGTCACTTATTCTGCCATATTCTATTCTGCTGTTATTTTTACAGTGCATTACAGTGAATACAGCCAAGTCATGTCTGCAGCTTTAAATATGTGGCTTCATAAATCTGCATTATAATACTGTATCTTTATTAATTTATATGGGAAAAATGTTTGTTAATGAGGACCTCTGAGTTATATGATTAGACAGCATATATCATTTGTTGCCTACATTATCATATTTCATAAACAGTGTATCTGAATTTTTATGTGTAGACTTATGTGCTGTATTTATGATGGACTGAATATGTAAATATGTAACCTTTATTTATGAGCCTGTGTACAGTGTTGTTTGTATCGAATAGAAAGATATATTAACACTAATGCTTATTAGGTGGTTACTTTACTATCCACCTGACATGATTGATGATGAAGGTTCATTTCTGCCTCATCAAAGTAGTAATTGTACCTTGAACAGGGGCGCCGCTAAGTGGGGGAAAGTTAGGACGATTCTAAGGGCCCATGCACTTTGGGGGCCCTCAGAAATCTGATTTATTGATGTAGATTGTGTGTGGTAGGGGCCCCAATCTCATGTTCTTTCATAGGGCCCAAAATTGCTAGCGGCGCCCCTGACCTTGAATGTATATATAATTATTCGACATTTTGGAGGACCTGTAAAGAGTTTTAACATTAGAAGATATCCTTAAATCAAATATATTCCTCAGTTGCACCTAAACTTTTGTTGTAAATACAAAAAAAATGAAATCAAGGTCATTAGACACAAAAATAGAATGTGTCTGACTCTTTTAGTCACCTCTTTAATACTTTATTTCAAATTCTCTACTATCTTCCCAGCATGGACAGAAATTCAAGGTAATTCACTGCTTTCAGCCATTTTTTTGTCACTGAAGTGGTAAGCATGCAAAGTTATGATTCATTTTTGGAAACCATGGTTCCTTAAATATTTCTCCATGCAATCTGATATATGGTTTTGTATAACAGTTGAGAGCTCAACCACAGATTGAGATCTGTGCCAATGCTACCCCCTTGTGACCACTCTGAGACAAGAATGGCACAAAAGAAGACAGAATGGAATAAACAGATATGAGACAATGAATAAAAATGCTAATTAAATAAACCTCTTTGATTTGATGTGCAAAACAAGATTTGTGTATCAGTTTAAATACAGAATGAGTATACAATGTATGGCCATGTAGCTACAGAGGTCCATTAATAGCCTCATGCATGTTTTCTAGAAGAATTTATGGTAATTATAAAATATGTCATGTAATATAATTTATGTGAAGCTCTTTTATGTTGGGATATATTTTATTACTCCTACTACACCAAAAAAGGGATAACTGCACAGAATCCTAAGAAACAACAGAATGGCAGTATTTTGTGATTCCAGCACAGATTTCTGTTATTAGGCTGCTGGGGACGTCAAGGAATGTGCTATGTTGACACACAGACAGGTATCTGTGTCTGTGCACACAGGGCTGTTCTTTTCGGCAGGCACTTCTACCTGCTGTCCAAACTACTTGCAAGTGGAAGGTGCACAGTCCTTCATTGTGAGAACTCTTGAAAAGACATAATTAGAAACAGATATAATTCAATACTACTGTGGAAGACAGCTGGAGAGGCTGGTGAGGTTTCAGAAATGGTGCTTGCCGAAGTCCTCAGTTTTATTCCTCAGTTTTGTCTACCATCATCTAAGTTCATCTAAGGTTGCAAAATATTTTCCCACAAATAAATTATAGTTGGAGGTTGGAAAATGTGTAGTATTTGTAGTTAACATTATAAAATCCATTAACATTTTGGAAATACAGATCCAAATGCAGAAGTAGAAACTGAATGCTCATAGACTGCAAAGGAAAAATACTCCACAGTAGAAAGGGTTCAAATAAACACAAAACTGCTCTATTTATCTCTTGAGACTCTCAGGACAGATCTGTGTGGGTAAAGACATGATGAACACCAACTACAGCATTCCACTGACTTTCTGTCAGCTCCACCAACATGCCCCAACCATTTCATTAAGAGCCTGAACCACAAGTACATACTTTAATTGACAACTTTAGTTGTGTACAACTGACAGGTCTCAATACACTGTTGACGTTTATCTCTTGAGCTTTGTCTGTATTTGTGTCTGTCATACTTGCACACCGTCATAGGTATTTTTCTAGTGTCTGCCAACTCTACACTCAGTTTAGTGTATAAATCAAATAGAGAGTAGATAAGTGACCTGAAATTAAAGGTGGTTTAAATATGTGTTTGTCAGCTCAAATCTGGGGGCCGCTACCAGGGGCACCTTTATAAAAGAACTGGACTAACTGTACACAAAGAAATGTAGAGTGACTATATCAATCTATATAAGGATGCTCTGACT
The DNA here is from genome assembly GCA_028566695.1 of Bagroides melapterus. Lineage (NCBI taxonomy): Eukaryota > Metazoa > Chordata > Actinopteri > Siluriformes > Bagridae > Bagroides > Bagroides melapterus. The sequence goes on from JAOTRN010000035.1 coordinate 7,865,529, forward strand.
ACAGCTAGATCTGCTCACTACAATAAACTAATTAAGTTTTATGAAGGTGACACAAAAACCTTATTTTTCACAGTTTACAGTATCCTAAAACCTTCATATACATTTCCACATCACCTGTATTGCGTTGCTCTATGTGACGCTTTAATGACTTTCTTCAATGATAAAATTAATATTCATCAGCAGTTGACTTCATATAATATCTCTTATAGCTGCTTCCATAATGTGCCTATTCATTCTCCTCTCTGTGTTCTCTTCCTTCAGGCTTCCCACTGAATCGGCAATCTCAAATTTTGTCTATAAATCTAAATTCCCCATATGTCAGCTTGATACTTTACCAACTCACCTGGTAAAAGCCTGTCTACCTGCACTCTCGTCTTTTATAATTCGCATTTTTCACTCCTCTCTCATTTCTGGTCTTGTTCCATCTTCACTTAAAACAATAACTCCAATTCTAAAAAAAAACAAAAACAAAAAAAAAAAAGGTTCTTCTGAGAGTAATCTCTTTAATTTCTGGCCAATATCAAATCTCCCTTGTGTTGCCAAAATTCAGAAAAAGCAGTTCCCACACAGGTTTATGCTAATCTTAGTGACAATAATCTCTTTGATTTATTCCAGTCTAAATTCTGTACTAAACATAGTACTAAACTGTTCAGTGAAGGTCACTAATGATCTTCTGATGGCTAATTCTTTTCCTGTTATATTTGAGTGCAGCCTTTGACACAGTTTCACACACTATCCTATTTACCCGTTTAGCTGCTATTGGTTTGGCTAGGTTCACTTCATACCTTTGTGACCGTTCTCAATTTGTTCAATTATGAATTTTCCGTTCTCAGTAGTATTGTCCCCATTGTTCTGTCTTGGGTTCTCTTCTGTTCTTAAACTATCATCTCCCCCAGGTCACATTTTTAGGAAATTTAGTATGCATTTCTATTGATATGCAGATAATACACAACTTTATATGTCCACAAAATCTGACTCTGCTCTCCCACGCTCCTGTCTCAGTAAATGCTTAAATGAAACAAATGCTTAGTTTTCCTACAACTTTCACAAACTTAGCAGTAAAAAGACTGAGGTTCTCCTTATAGGTTCAAAATCTACCCTGCCCAAGTCCAACAGTTTCTCACTTTATATTGATGGCTCAACACAACTACTACTACAACTGGAATGGACAATATATATA
>JAOTRN010000035.1:7879771-7890270 GCA_028566695.1 Bagroides melapterus
TGTACAGCTGCTTTGTGACAATGACCATTGTAAAAAGCGCTATACAAATAAAATTGAATTGAATTGAATTGAATTTCACAATACCAATGCACTCAGCTTCAAAAACTGCAAACTTTGGTAAAAAAATGTTAACAACTTAACATATACAATGAAACCGTTTTTTGCAAGCCAATGTAAGATTACTCAGTTAAAAATGACGACCAGAATGAAAATGGCTGACCTCTGCATGTTTCCTTAGATTTGAAGAGAAATTCTTGTAAAAAATTAATTTTACCAGGCCAAAGCAGGCAGAGAAGTCAAGTGAAAATGAGGACTCTTTCTTCTTTTCAATGACTTAAAAAAAATTAGCAAATATGGCTACAGGTGTTGTGGCAAGTTAGAGAAAAGAGTTTCTTCCATCATTTTTGAAGGCATTAGCACTTGGATTGAGCGCTTCTGGATAGGGTGCCATTTTAAGCAGTTGCAAGTCAAGTCAACTCAAGAAGCTTTATTGTCATTTCAACCATATATAGCTTATGCAGTACATAGTGAAATGAGACAAAATTTCTCCAGGACCATGGCTGTGTTAGTTATAGCTTCGGCTCAAGAGGTATGCAATACTTTACTTTTATTGCTATCAGGGTTTACCTTGTTGTTAGCAGCATTACATTTATATGCGCTCCGATTTTCGTAGCGTGCTGTTGTTCATGGCTGTGGATGTCCGAGCCTAGTCGCTTTGAACCGGTGTGTGAGGTAGCTACACTGTTGTAAGGTAAGACTTTTGTTTTAGTAACCTCTGCGCTGTTTATAAATTCACTTGCTGTTCGCAGACCTAGTTTTGTGTTTTAACGTTCATTGTAGCGCTTCCTCCACCTCGCTTTTTGGGCCATTGGGTAAGTATATGGAAAGATATTTTTTAATTATTGCATAAATAAAATTTAGCATATTGTGTATTTTTATCTGCGTCCACATCCCAGCTTGCTGTTCTAGTTTTACTGTGGTTGTTTGGTTTTGTTTAGTTTTCTTTATTTTCATTTATATATTTTTGTTGGGTGCTTGGCAATTTTGCTGTGCTGGCTCTCCTTCGCTTAAGTTTTTGGCTTTTCCTATATCTTTGGTTTCTTTTCTTTTTTGGTTTTGTTGTTTGGACCAGGGGCTATGTTAAAATGTGAGGTGTGTATAGGTGAACAAAAGGAAACCTAACACCCCGGGCCTCACTGTCGCTGGTGCGACTAACTTGGTGGCTGTGCAACTGCTTCTCTTTTTTTTATTTGTTTCTCTTGTGGTTATTGTATGGCTGATTGCTTGACTAATGGGTGGTTTAGCAAGGGACTGATTGAGGTCGAATGTATGTTTGTGTGCATGTGAAATCTGTATTACTGTTACAGTGAAGCCAGTGTGGCTGTGACCATTTGCCAGTTGTCTGCTACAGGAACCAGACACAGATAAATAGCCTTTGTGATAACTACGAATAGGCTAATATCAGTAGTTGTTTGGAGTCACTGTTAACTGTTTCTTTTTCTTATTTGTTTCCCTTTAATGTCAGGTAGGAGTTGGCTGGCTGATCCCTGGGTGGTGGAGTCTTCTCACTTTTCTTTTTTGTAGGTTACTTGCGTTGTGTGTGAGTATGTGTGTGCTCATGAAAAATGTGCAGTTCCAGGGCTTTCCTCCCAGAACAGCCTTTGTCCACTGTGGTAAGCCCCAGCCCTGTTCTTGCTTCTGAGTTTATTTCAGTAGGTTGCATTGATTAAGTGGTTTCCTGCAACAGCTTGGAGTTCAGCCCACTGGTCACTGTTCATATATGTTATTGTTTGTGAATGCTTATTACTTTTATTTTTCAATAAAAGTTGATTCCATTTTTCACTGAATACCATCTCTGCCTGATTAGTGGAAACGAACCTGAGTTGCCTGATTTGGAATAAATTGAGTTATAACTATTTCCTGGGGTGAAATTCCCCTGGTGGTGTAGTCGGTACTACAGCTCTAATATAGAGTCACAGTACAGTATATTTATCTATCTGCACTCGTGTTGTACTCGCCACACTAAGGATTTAAACTAGGTTAATCCTAGCTACATAAAGTGCATCTGTGCAACCTGGTGCAGACAGTGCAAAAAGAAGACAAAAGACAGTGCAGACAAGACAGAAGACAAAACACAAAATTAGCACCAACTCAAAATTTAAAATAAAATTAAATGCAAATAGCAGCATTTTCTATATGGTGAGGTAATGAGTTTTACAAGAAGCAATTGCTTCCCAAACCCAAATGCTTCGGTACCTTTTTCCAGATGGAAGGAGTGTGAAGAGTGTGTGTGAGGGGTGTGTGGGGTCATCCACGATGCTGTTTGCTTTGCAGATGCAGCGTGTGATATAAATGACCGTGATAGAGGGGAGAGAGATGCCAATGATCTTCTCAGCTGTCCTCACTATCCGCTGTAGGTTCTTGCAATCCGAGATTGTGCAATTCCCAAACCAGACAGTGATGCAGTTGCTCTCAATAGTCCCTCTATAGAATGTAGTCAGGATGGGGGGAGGGAGATGAGCTTTCCCCAGCCTTCGGAGGAAGTATATACGCTGCTGCGCTTTCTTAGTGATTGAGCTGGTGTTTGGTGACCAGGTGAAGTGCTCAGCCAGATGAACACCAAGGTATTTGGTATTCTTGACGATCTCCACTGAGGATCCGTCGATGTTCAGGGGAGAGTGCTCACTCTGTGCTCTTCTGAAGTCAACAACCATCTCTTTAGTTTTATCCATGTTCAGCACTTACAGATAGGTAAGGTGCCATAGGCCACGGTCACTTTTATCTGTTTTCTGCTCTCTCACACAGATGTGCCCAGGGATACTGCAGAAGATGAGAAGAAAATGTGATTATCACACAGAATTATGACCAAATGCCATTAAAGACCCTTTAACAGGCCCACTGACTTGTTAAGTTGGTAATTAATGAGCTCCTAATATATAATTTGATTTAACATTGCATTTAGATTTTGGGAAATGAAGCCATTTCAGCTGAGGTGAAGTAAAGTAAAACTCTCTCTGCTAGGTCTGCATTATCAATTTGCTCTTTGAAAGAATAGGTAGGTTTCCAAAAACTGTGGAGCTGTTTCTTTCACACAAGACTGTAAATCTATTCTTTGTTTTTGCATATCAAAATTAAGCAGCATCTTAGTGTAGCTGGATTTAAGTCCAGCCAAGAAGCTTTTATTGCCATTTCAACTACATATAGCTGAACATACATAGTACATAGTGAAATGAGATTTTTCTCCAGGACCATGGTGCTACATAGAATAAAACAGGACAGGAAAAAAAAGGACTTAAAGTAAGTTAGTCCTATCCACATAAAGTGCATCTGTGCAACCTAGTGCAAACAGTGCATGACAAAAGACAGTACCGACAGACAATACAAAACACTACAAGACAGTACACAAAGACAATACACAAAAGCAGTGCTGACCAGTATACATATGTTCTTCAGTACATGTGCAGAAATACAGGAATGAACACTTAATATAATATCAGCAGTTATATAAGGTATTGTAATGAGTTGTGTAAAACAGCAATAGACAAAATTTGCAAAGATAGCAAAAACAATGTGCAAAACAGCATGTAAACAGTTTGTTATGGGTGGTACTGCAGATATTGATGTATATTGGATGAGTGTGTATTTTGTGCAGATCAGTGCAGTCTGTACCGTTGAGTGTGTGTGTATGTGTTTGAGTGCTCGGTACAGTTCAGTTTAGTTGTTGAGGAGTCTGATGGCTTGTGGAAAGAAGCTGTTGCTTCGGTACTTTTTTCCAGACAGCAGGAAGGTGAAGAGTGTGTGGTAGGGGTGTGTCAGCTCATCTACAATTCTGTTGGCTTTGCAGATGCACCGTGATGGAGGGAAGAGAGAGTCCAATTATCTTCATAGCTGTTCTCACTATCTGCTGCAAGGTCCAAGTCCAAGATGGTGCAATTCACAAACCAGACAGGATGCTCTCAGTCGTCCCTTTTAAAGATGGGCTTTCCTCAGCCTTCGTAGGAAGTAGAGACACTGAACACCAAGGAATTTTGGTGTTCTTCACGATCTCCACGATCTCTGTGCTCTTCTGAAGTCAACAACCATCTCCTTAGTTTTATCCATGTTCAGAGATAGGTTGTTGGCTCTACACCAGGCAGTTAGCTGTTTCACCTCTTCTCTGTACGCTGACTCATCGTTCTTGCTGATGAGACCCACCACAGTCATGTCATCGGCAAACTTGATGATATGATTTGAACTGTGCATTGCTGCACAGTCGTGAGTCAGCAATGTGAACAGCAGTGGGCTGAGCACACAGCCCTGAGGGGCTCCAGTGTTCAGTGTGGTGGTGCTGGAGGTGCTGTTCCCGATCCTGACTGACTGAGGTCTCCATGTCAGAAAGTTCAGGATCCAGTTGCAGAGAGAGGTGTTCAGGCCCAGCAGGCAGCTTCTCAATTAGGTGTTGAGGGATGATGGTGTTGAATGTTGAACTGAAGTCTATGAACAGCATTCGTACATAAGTGTCTTTATTGTCCAGGTGGGTGAGGGCTAGATGAAGGGTTGTAGCAATGGCATCGTCCATGGAGCGGTTTGGACGATACGCAAACTGCAGGGGGTCCAATGAAGATGGTAGTTGGCTCTTGACATGCCTCATGACGAGCCTCTCAAAGTCTCTCGAAGTCTATGAACAGCATTCGTACATATGTATCTTTATTATCCAGGTGGGTGAGGACAAGTTGAAGGGTCCTGGCAATGGCATCATCTGTGGAGCTGTTTAGACAATACATAAACTGCAGGGGGTCCAGTGAAGGTGGTAGCTGGGTTTTGATAAACCTCATGACAATGACTCGTGAGTGCGACGGAACGATAGTCATTATTGGCTTCTTTGGCATTTGGATGATGGGGGTTGTCTTGAGGCAAATAGGAACAGCAGCACTGCTAAGGGAAATGTTGAAGATGTCAGTGAAGAAATCCTCTAGCTGTTGTTCACATTCACTGAGCACCCTGCCAGGAATGTTGTCTGGTCCACCAGCCTTCCATGGGTTAACTCTGCATTGAGTTCTCCACACCTCTGCCCTGGATAGACAGAGTACCTGTTGGTTAGGGCTGTTCATCAGCGCATCTGGGAGGGAGGCGTCACTATCACAGACAGGTGAAGTTATCTTATAGTTCGTGATTGGCTGGATGCCCTGCCACATGTGTTGGGTGCCGTGTGCCCCCTTTACCACTGTCCTGGAAGTGGCTGTTGATACTCTGGGTGTGTGCGCACTTTGATTCTCTGATGGATCGGGACAGTTTGGCCCTTGCTGTTCTTAAGGCCATCTTGTCCCCTGTTCTGAAGTCTAAGTCTCTAGATTTCAACAGCACATCCACATTTGAGTTATCCACGGCTTCTGGTTGTAGTGTGTTGTGATGTTCTTCGAGACAGTCACATCATCAATGCACTTGACAATGTAGCTGGTCACTGATGCTGTGTACTTCTCCAATTATTTAGTTTAATTTAATATAATTATTATTTCCAGATTAATGAAGGCTATGTAAGGCTATGTACACAGTGAAATATAGTACTTGAGAAAAAGCAGTGCTATTAATTCCAAATGTATTGAACAAGCAAGGCACAAATGAGCAATGGCTTCTTAAACAAATTGTCCAAGACAATATCAATAGCACTGATTGACACGATGATAGAATGAGACCAATAATTAGCATAATTAATTGGGAATGGCAGCAAGATGACAGCAGTATGTCTTTAAGGAATGATGAATGGGCTGATGGCTAGGCCATTAGCTTCCTCTGTGTCTGTCTTCAAACACAAACCTAATATCACTGTACAATTACTTAGCCATTCCAACAAGGTTAGTGTTCCCTGAAGTGGGGAAAGGCTCTTCATGGAGGTTGAAATTAATCCATACTAGTTCACCAAAAGAATGGTTTCTAGGGTGCATAGATCACAGTTTATATCTAAGGACATTTCTCTACAATCATGTGCTTTTGTTTGTTACTCTCTCTGCTATATTTACTAACATACTATGTTTGAACATTTCTCCCATAGCTCTATGATAACAACTTCGCTTGCCCACGGAACTGCTAATTAAGAGGGGATTTGTTGTAATTGTGCCTTCTGCAGCAGCCCATCTAGCACAGATAGTTTAATGGCACTTCTGCAGCTCATGTGCACTCTAGAGGCATAGCCCATTTATTCAGAGAATCTTAGGCCTCAGTGCTCTAGCAACATACACACATGCGCTCACACATCTTTAGCCCAATTGCCTTGCTCATCAGTTCAAATCTAGAAAACAGTAACCAATGGTAATGCTGTCAAATGTCATTGTGTGTTTATTAATTTAACCATAATAATTGTTTGAAGAAAAAAGAAAAAAACAAGCTGATCAGATGACTCCAGCCATTTTTGTCTTATGGACTTCCTTTTTTTGTCCTATGGACTCCCAATATGTCTTGGTCCTTAATGTGGACATTTTAGTTATTTATGTTCAGCTTTCAAATGCAAACCTATTCATTGTGTTGTAGATTTATTTATATATTTATTTATTTATTTTATTTTTAGAATGTTGATCAATCTTTGCTGCCAACTATTATTACCTAAGCAAGGTGTAACATTTTGAAGGCTCAAATAATGAATAGATCATTGATGATAAAAAGAAAAAATAAAATCTGAGAAACAGTACTAAAAGAAAAGAGCAGTGAAGCTGATAACATATTCATTAAAAAAAGAATCCAAAAATAGCATCAAGGCATCATCTGTTCTTATTGTATAGGTCAGAAGTCCTGACATCTCCAAAAATTCTCCTCTCAGGGCAGGGGGCCATTTGTATCCTTTTCAATAGGCAATTTATCTAATGAAAAGGATACAAATGGCCCCCTGCCCTGACAGGAGAATTTTGAAGAGAAGAGGCCAAAGCAGGGAGAACGTCATGAAATTACATTTTTCCCACAGGCATTCAAGATTTGTTCTCATAATTTGTGTACCCTCACTGAGTGCTTAGTTTCTCCAAATTTTCCAATCACTTGCACTCATGACCTTCATTCATGACCTGCTGCTACTATAAGTCAACCAACTCTCTGATTCTTGCCAGTGCTTCTCCTGCAGTTTGGCAACGGGAAATGGTAGGTGTGGAGAGATTTAATTTTGTGGGCTTGGGAGCTGTGGTGAGAAAGGTGGTGGCCTGATTTTTGACATATAAGTGCATTTTAATTACATTTAAACTTTCTATTGTCTTCCATTTACTTAACAATAATTAATGTTGCAAGCTAGATACTTTATGCTGAGGATTTGTTTTCTTTCCTTCATACATTAGTCGAGTGTTTGTGTGTATGTGTGTGTGCGCATACATGTGCTTGTGTTTGCACCATGCTTAACAGAAAAATTAAGTTTCTGTGTAACCAACGATGGAAGCATGAAGCACTTGACACTGTCATTAGTGAAGCTTTGATTTTTAGAATCCAAATGACTCACCAATTACTCACCAATAAACATATCTGGTCTCATATGATCAAGCTAAACAAGATACTAAAGTCTGACCTCTACCATTTAGTGGAAGGTTTCTGATTTTTCATTGAGGGGGTTTGGGGGTTGGTTGGAAAGCTTTTTTTGGGGTTGCGTTTCAATATAAATGGTTGATGAATATCTATTGAGATTTTGATTTTATGAAACGTGTAATATCTGCAACAACAGCTCAGTCTTGTGCCAGATTAAAGATCACTAGAACTCACTGATGAGCACACTGAGTATAATGGACTAGTAATATATAAGCTGTTGGTCAACGATTACATTATTGCCAAAATTAAATTTTTGATTCTTATTTTTGAAAAATAAGTTTCTTAATTAATTTCTGTTAAATGTGTACATTGTACAGTTTTATTTTATATGATTAGTTGTGATTCTTGGTTGTGTGTGTGATGAGTTATATAAAGTGTTTTTTTGTTTTGTTTTTTTTATAGCTAGATGAGACTTGCTAGCCATATTTATTGACCTTTAAAGTGATTTCCATATGAAAACAAGCTTTTAAAGAGGGTTAATGACACAGATAAGATCTGAGGCTGATTAACATTCTATGTCAGATGTTTTGCAGGTGGCTTCACATGTTCACTAAATGTTACTGCTAATCACTGTCCTGTTGCAAGGTTAGAAGCTATTTGAGATATTTTTCTTCATAGCAGTCAGTAGGAGCTATTGTGCTTCCACGTCACCCAGTGCTAATTTGGGCTGTAATGTATTTGATAAACAAAGGGGCACTCTTTAGCCTGACAGTCATGACACCCTGATTCTAGCAGGGGTGCTGGGTGCAGTGGGTTAGGCCGTTAATAATCCACTGGCAGCCATCAAGGGCGCTTTAACCATGATCATTATGATAAAGGGCATACACTTAATTACAGACTTTCTTAATTATAGTTCTGCTGAAGCTCGTTTGTTTGGTAGAATGCTAATTATACCACTGCACTCTTGGCAAGACTTCTATTCAGACCTCCCCTCTTCATCTATCTCTCTCACTCTCTCCCTTGTCTTTCTTAAAGCCAAACATTCAGCCTTTTTCATGCAAATGGATATCTGGCAAATGTTTTGTGACTCTCATTTCCCTACTTCTTTGAGCAGTGTACTTGGCACTTTGCTTTTAGCACCAAACATGTCCCTGACAGGATAGGAATTCACAGTAATTAACAGTGTAATGGGCAGGAAGAAAGGAGATGGGCCTGGAATACATTGCAGAGTATTTTAATGGTGTTCATCTCACAGAGCATTTACAAATGGATATTTTGGCTGGTTCTTTTTCTTTAGTTTCTTTTCTCTATTACAGGCAGTCAAATGTATTTTCATATTCATTTGTCCAGGTATGATTGGTGAATTGCATATTTAAAAGACATTAGAAGGGCTGTTTATTTTTTCTTTGCAGCAATGGTTTCTGAACCTTTTAACAAATGTGGAATTAAGATAATTCTTAATAATAATTTCTACGTAAACAAAACACAATTCCTACGCCAAGCAGATAAATGATCAGACAGAAAAAATGTGTAAACATTGTGTACACAACAAAACTGACACAATCAATTAGCTACTACACGTTACAACCAGATTATGCAGATTCCAATGGTATAAGGACGAGCACGTGTTTTCCATGTCTGTTTGTTTATTTATTTATTTATTTATCAAAATTCTTTTTTATCTTGATTGATAACTTTGTCAGAGCCAATGAACAGTGTTGTGCTATTGTGCTGTTTGTGCCTGACAAAAAAACTGTGTGTGAGCGTGTGCATGTGTGTGTCAGTTTGGCTTTCATACTGGGACCTACTGAGTTGTAGCTGACCTGAACAAAACATACTACTTGTCCAGGGACGATTCTGCATACAGTTCATCAATTTAATAAAGAAGTATGCAATATAATAAATATGAAAATTTATTAACAAATAATTATGGAACAGTATGAAATAACTATTATATGATAACCATACTACTATACATATATATTTTTAATATTGTACTGTTCTGTTAATTACTGTATAATAATAACAACAACAATAACAACAACAACAACAACAACAAAAACAACAATAATAATAATAATAATAATAAGTGGCTTATTTATTAATTATAAATTAATGGTAAAAATAATAATTTATTTATGATTTATAAATGTCTTTGATTTTAATTAATTACATTAGAATGATTGATTCTAGAAGAAAAAAAATGTAAATTCACTTATTTTAGACTGGAATGTTTAGTATATAGTTTAATAATATTAGGCTTTTTAAAAAAAATCTGTAAAATATTTCAAGGTGGTATCATATGAGTATACTGCCAGAGGTCTAAGCTCAAACTGTTTTGATGTCAGTGGACGTGCCGTAACCATCATGGTGGTCTCACCTCTTCCTTCTGTTATTCAGATTGTGATTAGAAGCGCAGACCAAGGTGGTGGGTGTTCTGAGAAGGATCTAGAGGATTCATTAATTACAGCCTAACAGCAGTTTGGCTGATGAAAGAGAGCAGAGATAGTGTAACGGCATAGGGCTTAGTGAAGTGGGAGACAGCACAAGATTAATTGGTGAAGCTAGTGCTGTCTGCAATGAAGTCACAGCGTTTGCCCTGATAATGTGCCTCAGCTGCATCAATGCCCCAGCAATGTTGTTTTCCTGCTTTGCTCACATGCTATCAAAGACCAAGGGAAAGCATACATTTTCACTACCTGTCTAGTGTCATGCATGATTTTGCAGCATTGAGCCAAGCTGCAAATTCCACAGCATTCTCACCATAGACCTAAGAAATAATATACACATACAACAAATAGTAATTGAAATCTGCACCATGCAGTACATGATGCATATTTCTAATATTGAAATGTAGAGTAGGCATATGTAAAGAGTTTGTGTGTAATTGTGGATTACTTCCTGGGTACTAACTGTTCTATATAAAAACATTCAACCATGCCATAAATGTATATATAAAAACGTATAAAATGCATAAAACGTATATATACATACGTATATACGTATATACGTATACGTATATACGT
>JAOTRN010000035.1:7890370-7901956 GCA_028566695.1 Bagroides melapterus
ATATAAACTTACAATATGGACAATGCAAATGTACAATCATTTATTTACTGAATAGCTTCATCACTTACATACAATAATATTTCAGGCCACTTCTTTTCCATATTAGATCATTGAGGTCATGATCTTGGGGTCTAAAAGATGAACAGATCTAGTGAATTATTTCATTACATTCTGTGTGTACTGTAGACATAGTTGTTTTATCTGTATTGTTTTACCAATTTCCCACCATTGCCTTAAGGAATGAAAATTGTACTTTTCATTTTTAAAAATAGCCCAGAAATGGTCTAATATCTCTTCAAACTGGAAATCATTTAGTAAAGATGTGTTAAAGTGCCTGCATGCAATATTTGGTTTAACAGAATTATGTTTGTATATCATATTAAACTATGAACCAAAAATCCATTTAGAGAGCTAAAACAACTTAAGATGAAATGTTAAGATAATGCTTAAAGACACAAAGCCTGTCTAACCATGTTTTTATCACTTGTATAAGCTTTTTATGTGAGGACAGTTACTTTTAAAAGTCTTCCTTTATGTCTTCCATTTGAAATGAGCAAGGGACAAAATGTTTAGCAAGTAAAATACCAACTCCTCCACTAAGGTACGTACATATTATGGGTTTAAAAAAAGACAAACCATGCATTACTTGGACTATTCAGCAGCATTTGTATTTTCACTATGTGTTTCTTGAATAAACAAAACATCCAGCCTTTTCTGTCTGATTAGTTAATATATTTCTAATATTTTCCCCACATTTATGGCTCTGTTCACATTAAGAGAGGCAATGTGGATTTTATTAATTTATTTATTATTTAAGAGAGGTCAGCCCCAGTAAATGAGTAAGAGACACAGACCCCCAAATTCAATATTTTATGCTGCTTAATTATCACTCATTTTCAACTGGTTTTGAACTTTGGTGACTTTTTTTTCGTATGATATACTTCTTTATCTGAGAAACATCCCTCATTCATTAACTGCCACTTCAACAAATCTCTTAAGATTTGGAAAATAATCAGCAATTTGTACACCTCTTTGGTTTTCAAAATCTCACCCAGAGAACATAAAAAAGCACTAGAATCAGAGGAAATTTCTGCTTTCTTTTCCCGCTTCTTCCTTTGGTGTTTTAAATACATCCTGATAAATTTCCATCAATAAATTACTTTCATTGTTTGTTATTAAATGTACAGTCAACATTAACCATTTGATCCTCATTGTCATTACTATAAATGCTCATACAATACAATACAAATGATCCATCCTTTCTCATCCAAAACACCTCACAGAATCAGTCAAGATGAAGCTAGTGTAGTCAAAGTCATCTATTCAGAATTTTAGGTTCAGATTGTGTTCATCCCTGTTGTTTAGAATCATGTACATAGGTATGCTTCATTAGCTTAGATTTACTACCAATTACCATTTTCTTAACCAATGATTCAGCTCTCTTGCAAGTGTTTCATCTTTAATAAATGGTGGGACAGTTTAACTTTCTTTGCTGGTGTGGATAGGAGAAGTACAGATGTGAGTTCACCCTACAGTGACAACACGCTTTTTTTCCCACCTCAACTGCTTTTTTCACCATGCTTAGATATTGTACAATTGCACTGTCTTGGTGCAGCCAATGTTTTTATGTCCAACCACATCTCCAATAACCAGGCTGCACTTCTCCACGCTCACTGCTGACACTACTTTAATGATGGCGTGTAAGGGAGTTTACTTTGTTGAGCTGCCATGCTCATAAATAATCTTTTAGAAAGTCTTTAAAAAGTCTTTAATGCAATATCACTCCAATAAGCTTTTACTATTTTATCACAACAACCAGTTTTTAAATAAATTTGTAGTCATCAGAAAGAGAAAAAAAAAAATAATAATAATAATAATAAGAAGAAGACATTTACAGTAACCAACCATTCACTTGTACCACTTGCTTATGTACAGAGAGAGAGAAAGAGCATGATCATCTTAATTGAACATATTACTGAATTGAGGTGTAAATATTAAAAAAAAAAAAAAAAAAAGAATGTGGGCGGAATAGATATACAGGCTTCTCTGTAACCTCACAGTTCATTGATGACCTGTGAGTACATCCATCACAGGACACATGGGATATCCCTTACTTACACTCACTGCTCAAATTCAGATAGACAGGCAAACATGTTTCAAATGTTTTTGTACAGACCTGCCTGGATAAAAGTGTACTGGAAGTAATCTACTAATGTTATTTCCAGTACACTTTTATCCACTGTCAGTATTTTTCAGTACTTTCAGTATATATATTTTAAGAAGTATTTCACTTCTGCAACTGGAACTTTTCTAGGGGTGGTTAAACGTGTGGCCTTAATTGCATTTCTAACTGAATGACTTCAAACTGGGCTCAGAGGAGTGGAAGAGATGGAGAAACATCATGTATGATTCTGGCAAAGAGAGGACTGTGTCATATCAAAGGCCCAGGCAAGTTCTTTTACTTTACAAGGTCTGTCTCTCTTTCTCCCTCCTCAGCCATATGAAGCACATTAGAGTAATTGAGAAGCACTGGTACCAGGCGTGAGGTGATGTCTCTCTTTCTTCTTTTGCTTGCTGTTCTGTATGTATTTTCTCTCTCTCTCTCTCTCTCTCTCTCTCTCTCTCTCTCTCTCTCTCTCTCCTCATTCTCAAGGGCTAAGACTCTCAAACTCTTAAAGGGTATCCACCCACCTTCTTGCAGATGTTTCATCATTTTAAGGATTACTTTTCCCCCTGATGTGCCTTATTCATTTTCCTTTCTTTTCACTGAACAGTCAGACTTGAGTGGAACAAAGAGATCAATTAGCTCCTTTCAAGTAAGATCAAAGTAGTGTGGCCCCATGTCCAGACATCTACACCATGTATAACAATTAAATCACTAGGGCATTCTACCCCCATCAACCCCCAACTGCTGAACACATGGCATGCAAATAGTTAAAGTATCTATGTAAATAAATGAGGAAAACATTGTGAATAGAATTATATGCCTGTTTGCTTATCCTTCAGTTAGCAAATTACTAAAATTCTGCATATCATTTCTTCCCAAGACTTTACATTTACAGCATTTGATAGGATTTGATTGAAGACCTTTGTCAATATGAAGTCTCCATCAACAAATACATCGAAACCTTCACTAAGAATACCATCACCATTGTCTAAATTTTGGGGGTAAAAGCAATGTACACAGAAAACTTTTTTATTTTAATTTATTTCAGAAGGTCTTTAGGTCTTAGAGGTAAGTAGACTGCCAGTGACTCAGCTGTTTGAACATCTAGGTGAAGTTCATACCACCTCCTAGGTGGCAGAACAGAGATTTCCCCATAACATTAATATGATCATTGCATGTTAAATACAAATTCTAGTCATCTAGTTCTGCTTGGTAAAAAACAAATCAATGTATGGGCTAGAGGGGAGGAGGGATGTGGTAGAGAAAAAACTCTCAGGCCATAGACAGGTGCAGTAACCCTGTTCACCTCTGAAGGTGCCACTTGTGGTTTATTAGACATTTATGGCTGACCAGTGCTTTTTAACATGACCACCTGGATGCAATAATAGTGCAGCTCATAAGCTCTATCTTCAGTTACCCCATAGGAAACATTTTGCATTTCCCAAGAGTGCTGGGCCCTGCTAAGGGGTTTATGATCCTGAAAGTGGTCCAAAGGGAAAATATTCACAGGTATAGAGGAATTTTTAGCATGAGCCTTCTTTCTTGTTACTCATAATGCTCCTGTGAGAATATTTTCTAATTTTTTTCCTGAATTAGCCCACAGTGCATAGATGGCTTAATCTAAGAATATACACATTTAACACATTTAACTTAGGGTTAGTAAACATTTACATTTTTTAAACTGTATCCTGATAATGTTACTAAAATTACATATTTTTTCAAGCATAATATTGTGCTTGTGGGATTCATTTTCTATCACACTTATAAAATTAACAAAACAGTGCAATCAATGGGAATAATGGGTTAGGCCTAAGAGAGTTATCAACATGAAATTTCATATCACTAAATCATATCACTTCATATCACTGGATATCACTAAATCCCTGAAATCTTTACATGAAAAGTAGCACACATCCATAGAAAAATACAATTACCTCATACCTTAGGAACATCTTTACAACTACACATTCATGCAAATCACCCAATCATGGCAGCAGTGCACTGCTATAAAATTGTTCATGTTACACAGTGGAATAAATAAAATGTGCAACGTCTGTGACTTTGGCATGGATGTTGGTACCGAACAGCAAATAATAATAATAATAATAATAATAATAATAATAATAATAATAATAATAATAATAATATAATATAATATAATTATCTGTGCCTGGAAATGCCTAGTTGATGAGAGCAGTCAGAGGAGAATGGGCAGATTTTTCAGGTTTGAGCTTCCAGGAAGTATATAGAAAACCAAATTATCTTGTATAAGCATGGTGAGCAAAAAACTCAGCATGAGTAACATTTTGACATTTAATGACCTTTGAAAAGATGTCCTGCCAACACGTCCAGTCATGGTTGAAAATTAGTTCCAACATGAAAGTTGAACGAATGTCTTTGACATTATCTGACCGTGAATTCCATGTCTTTCCTGCGAGTCCGTTGACGTTTAAATGTGTTATCTTCTGGACATTTATAAGATGTGTTGCTGCACAATTTAAGTGTATATAAGCCTGAATATAAAATAATCACACACTGACTGAGTACCATTGTGAAAGGCAAGCAGTTTATTGAAATGTGAGATTTACACATCTTGAAAATGGTTCTACAAATGTCCAAAATTGGTCCAGTCAGACCTGTACGTCTATAAAACATTTTAATCACATGTACATCACAAACATTATGTGTAGACTTGCATTGCTGGTAAAAGTACTGGTGAAAAAGCACAAGTAAAAGCACTGGTGTTAAAAAAAGTACTTAATTAAAAGTACAAATTAATCTTCATAAAAACTACTCAGAGTGGGAGTTACTTTAGCTGGTGATATTTATTGACTTATCAGTAACTGCTGAATCTGACATGATCCAGACAACAAAACACATTTTACAAAAGACAATTAATGATAGCATTAATCAAACAGCATTAACTTGCTATTAATCTAGTTGCACTATTTGTGTGAACCAACTGTTGGGTGTGGTTTATATATATATATGTAGATCATGTAAATCTGCATTGGCAGGAGTTTTCGGTTCAAATACCAGGCTTTCCATTGGTCCATTAAAATTAGATACTTTTATAGGCTACCGAAATTCAGGTCAGTGGTTGAAATATTAATTCAAATTGCAGGCATACTCATTAATATATTGTGATTTTAAAAATAACAAAGTAAATTACTTTGTAAAATTAATACCTTAAAAATGTACTCATACAAATTGATTTCCAGGATAAATCAGAGAAATTAATTCTTTACCTTTAAAAAAAATAAAAATGACTGTATTGACTCTTTCACATATTCACGCTCACCACTTAAAGTGACACTCATACTCATATCAGTAAGGGAAGTGATGATGTATCTAAATTGGTGTATGATAGAAACTTTATAATTTCACAACAATTCCTACCCAACACCCATGATACTGTGCTGGTTGTGAATAACTATTACAGGAATTTCAGTGATTCACTGCAGTTAAAAACAAATCAGTACTGAGAGGAAGTGAATGATTAAGATAGGACTCTATGAAATCCACCATAAATATCTCTCTTTCTCTGGTTGAGAAGAATTACTTTCATCAGTTTTTAACCGGCTTTATTTCACCATGTCCTGTAAGAAACTGTAGGCTACCCATTTACTGCCATCAAATTATTGTACAGAAAGTAAGATTTACTTGATAATTTACAGACTTGTTAGACAATAAATAAAATCTTTACACTTTTTCACTGTAAGCTTTATTCTAAATTTGTGACTAACTCAAATTAACACATCCACATTCTTTGCCTTCCAGAATTAAAGTATAGTATTATTTTAATGTTTTTACAAAAGTGATTTCAAAATTATCAGCACCTTTTGTAATGTGTGTAACACTGCTAGAGGGATCTTGGTTCACTCCTCCATGCATAACATTTTATAAACTCTTTATATTCAATATTTGTCTTATTTTATATGATTTGTGTTTCAAACCAAAAACACAGAATTTCATGCAAAAAAGTCTTTAGAGTTTACCGAAAATTTGTGAAAAATAAAAAAATAAGTAAGTGGCAGTAATGTTGGTGGAAGTGAATTAGTACTGAGAGAGATAAACAAAAAAAAAACTTCCCTACCTCCCTTTCTAACCACAAAACAGGAGAAAACGGAAATAAACAAAAATGGCACCCACCTCCCTACAACCTCCAAATGAGAGAAAAAGGTAATAAGGACAATTAAGCAACCCTTAAGACCCTTGCTTTTCTACTACCAAAGCATAAACATAAGCACAAAACAAAGATATTAACAAACAGTCCAATGAAGGTAACTGGTAACATTAGTAGCGAGTACATTCAACAACCAGGAGGGGTGTCTCACAGACCTCTGCTGCTGGGGTCTGTTCCAGAAAGCAGGTTATGTGACATACCCGGATATGTTTGAGAGTAAGTTAGTGGATAACCTCAGCTTTCAGTTCCAAAATCGGAGGTAAGTTTAAGACAGAGAGTGGACATGGAAGCACAGATTATACAAGGTTTTTTTCACCATGAGAGGGTGACAAGGACACGTATTAATGTGCTTTAATTTCCAAACGAATATTTAAAGGATTGTTACCGTTTTTGAAAAGATTTGTCAATATATTTAACGAAGCTTTTGAAACCTCACATATCCAACGTGACAAACCGCAGGGCAGCGCTTACCGCAGAACACATTCTGTGCACTGCCCTTCGTTTCTTCGCGACAGGGAGTTTTCTCTATAATGTGGGTGATGCGGGGCATGTATGAAAAGAAACTGTGTAGAGCCGTTCGTACAGTGTGCCTTGCACTAAAGCGGTTTCTACACACTTTTGTACAGTTCCCTATTATCCAGACATATTCGTTACATAGCTTTACTGAATACATACACTTAATTTTTTAATAACAACTTTTAATTTCAGGGTTCCCAAATGTGATTGGGTGCATTGATGGAACCAACATTCCTATTAAAGCTCCTTCAGTAAATGGAGACTATATTAATAGGAAATATGTCCATAGTATCAATGTGCAGGAAACAACTGAATTTGCAGTCCTTAAACCTTTGGTGTTAAAACCATTGTGACAATGAGAGGAGAGAGCCAACCCCCCTCTCTTGATGATGGCCTAAACGAGTCCCCAATAAAACCATCAGACCAAAGAGATGATTGATAAGAGTGATGAGTGATAAGACATGATTTGTGATTTTATTTAAATTTTCAATTTTTTAGTTCACTCTTTATTTTAGTTCACTTCTTTATTTCCTGAAATAAAAAAAAAAGGAATCATTGCTTTATTTACTATACAACAAGTAACAGATTAATGTTCACATACAGTTCTTTGCTTAAGGCGATGCTCCAGTATTTCTATTTCAAATTTGGGCTTTTTAATGGCCAGTCTTTTCTCCTCTATTTGAAGCTGTATAACGTCCATTTCCATGTCACAATTTCTAATTTGACTTGGAAGATGGACTTTATACAGCTCCTTTGCAGGCAACTAGGAAGGCAGAATAAAATGATTAATAAAAACTTTGATACCATTAACATATTTAAACAAGGACACGTGCAGGCCAATTCTTAAACTGCTAAGATTATGTGTTGTGGTAGATGGACCTTCATCTGCATGGGAATCCCCAGCCATATTCTCTGAAAGGACAATGACAATTTGTTACTCTATGTTAAAAAGGGACATGCATTATATGGTATGCATCATACCTCTTTGGGTGTCCCAGAATTTTCTAATTCTAATGTGAAAATATGCAAGCATACATTGTCTAAAAATAAAAGATCTAAAAGCAACCAGAGGTACCTGACATTATTCACTTACAACTATGACAGACTGTGCGGTTTCTGGAGGGTCCAATAATACAATGCGTCCATCAGCAACTGCATGAAAATAAAACCAATAAGATTCTCAATATATATTCTAAAACAAAAACCACTAGAATAAGATTACAATATCCAGTATATGCAGTAAAATATAAAAAGCTTGGATAATGTACAAGCATTACTGTGGTAATCGTACTTTTCAGTAGTCACCCATGTTGTGCGAGGTGGAGTCTGATGCCCTCTGGAATGAGACAGAGCCAACTCCTCAGCTGGGGTAGGGGAGGTGATGATGGCCCACTGCTGATTAGATGAGCCTCAGCCTTCTTTTTATTCGCTACACAGGACAAAAAGAATACTCTTTATATAAAAAATAAGTTTAATACATGGCTCCAGTAACAGTTTATTCAAATATTACCTTTCTGGAGAATGTTTTTGTGTTTCATTTTGACTTGGGACAGAGTTCTTCTGGCTCCAGAAGGATTACAGCTTATAAAAGCAAGAGGCCAATACATTAGTAGTCAGTATACATGATTACTGTAATGTTAAGAAATCGAGCCTGGAAAAGTAAATGCTTTACTAGATATATAACATGATCTAAATGACCAATGTCCATGTTTACATTATAATAAAAGGGCAGCGTGTACCATATTTATAATTTAATTAACTCATGCATTTACTCTGTCATTTATTCTTTGCCAAGCCAACTCTCTTTCCTTCGCTGACAACGCCGTAAGGCCTTTATTGGTTATAACCGGCTTGTATTCTTCAAAAGCCAACATTAAAACTTCCAGCTCTGCCTCGGTCAAATACACTGCCGTTTTTTCCCACCTTACGTTTCCATGGTGACTCCTGATTTCGGCAATCCATTGAAAATGTCTTTGTATAGTCGCGGGTCGTGCGCACTAACAGCAGGAGGTTGATTAAACTAAATCTTATCAGGTGTTTTGGAACCGAGATACTCGGAGTAAGCAGGTTTGGGGTTAATCAACCAAGAGTTCAGGGTTTATCAGAAGGTAGGTTAAACCTGCTTTCTGGAATACCCTGCTGGCCCATTCTTCTTGACTTTGTACAACCTCACTCATGAGTGGTAAGCCAGCACAGCTGAGGACAATCAATTACCTGTTAGATGGTAGGAAGGAGGAGTCAAAAAAAGGAAACAAGGGACAAAGTACACACAAAAGCAAAAACACAAATCCAACACCAGCTAACAGTACAAAAGCATCACTAGACGTAACATATCTCTTAACATAGCGCTCACAAAAATTGATACATATAGTATTAAACAATAACAATTAAATATAGAGTGCAGGGTTAATGGCTAAGGGAATTGAAATATACAGCGTAAACAGAATAAATATATGTACAGTTGGAGGGTTAAAATATGTACATTATGGATGGCAGAAATATACAAAGACAAATAACAGGTGGAGTAATAAATATTATGTCTGTCTGACAAAAAAATACTAGACAGTGTGCAGTCTATGCAAGATAAATGAATAGTGCAAATAATGTCCATTGGGATCAGAATAGTGCAAATTACATGAGTGTAAAGTGCAGAGGTGCAATTAACTGGATTGGGATGAGTTCAGCAGTGACACAGCTTCAGGGAAGAAGCTCTTCCTTAACCTGCTGGTATGGGCACTAAGACTTCTGTATCGCCTGCCGGATGGGAGGAGGGAGAAAAGTTTATGATTAGGGTGGGAGAAATCCTTGCCCTACTCAGACAACGTTTCAAATAAAAGTCATGAATGGTACACAGGTGCCAGTAATCCATTGGGCAGTTTTCACCACCCACTGGAGTGCTCTGAGGTCTGAAGCAGAGCAGCTGCTGTACCATATCAAGATGCAGTTGGTGAGTATAGTCTCAATGGTGCAGTGGTAGAAGTCCACAATAATCCTAGGACACAGGTGAGCTTTCCTGAGGCTCCGAAGGAAGTAAAGGTGCTGTTGTGCTTTTTTGACCAGGATGGATGTGTTTGTGGACCAGGAGAGATCATCGGAAATGTGGATTCCAAGGAACTTGAAACTAGACACTTGTTTCACAGCAGCTCCATTGATGAAGGTATGATGAAGACAATGTTTTCTTTGGCTTTCTTGGTGTTATGTTCCAGGTTGTTGGCTGCACATCAAGCAGCCAGATGCTGTACCTCATACCTATAGGCAGATTCATCATTGTCTTTGATCAGGCCTATCACTGTGGTGTCATCTGCAAATTTGATAATAGCATTGGAGCCAAACAAAGGAACACAGTCATAGGTGAACAGGGAGTAAAGAAGAGGGCTCAGCACGCAGCCTTGTGGCATGCCAGTGTTCATAGAGATGGTGGATGAGTGGAGGTTATCTAACTTAACAGACTAGGGTCTGTTAGTGAGAAAATCAAGAGTCCAGTTACACAGTGATGTGTTGATACCCAGCTGTCTGAGCTTGGATATTAGCTTGGATGGAGTTACTGAGTTAAAAGCAGAACTCTACAGTAATGAACAGTCAATGAATAGTAATCTCACATAAGTGTTTCGACTGTCCAGGTGGGAAAGAGCAGAGTGGATTGTCGTGGAGATGGTGTCTTCGGTTGACCTGTTGTGGCGGTAGGCAAACTAATGGGGGTCCAGTGTATCGGGGAGACAGGATTTGAGCTTGGATAAAACCAGACTCTCAAAGCATTTCGCAATGATGGAGGTGAGTGCAACAGGACGAAAGTCATTGAGGGCAGAGGCTGTGGAATGCTTCAGTACTGTCTCGATGGTAGAGGTCTTGAAACTCATGGGAACAACAGTGTCAGGGACAGATTGAAAATATCCGCAAAGACAACGGCTTGCTGCTCTGCACAGGTTCTAAGTACACGTCCAGGTATTCCATCAGGGCCAGCAGCCTTCCTTGCATTCACCCTACTCAGTGTAAGACAGACGTCAGAAGTGGTATAAACTATGGTATTTATATGGTATAAACAATATTAGTATATTCTTTGCTGAAGGAGATGAAGAGACATACAGCTCAGCTGGGAGAAACTGTTCACAGGACAACCAGACCTGGACACTGAACACAAAGCTGAAATTATAAAAAATATGAGAAGAAATTAATTATTGAAAATAAGCTTTGTTGGAAACTCAACAATCAGTTGTAAAAGATTCTCTCTCCTGAAGAGACGAAATTTAACACTTTTGGGCAGAAATCATTGCTCAATCTACACCATCCCCACAGTGAAACGGTAATATGGTGCATTTTTTCATCAGCAGGGTAAGTCAGAGTAAGATGGGTAGAGTCAAATACAGTTTGGAGAGTTAAGTATTTGAACACATTAGTTTTTATTTAATAGATTTATGGAGCATACAGTTGAGGCCAAAAGTTATATACACTTAGGCTAAAGACATTCAGATTTCTTGTGTCAGATTAGTTCAAAATAATACTTAAAAGATAGATGCACTATACTGCCAAATGATTTGGGATGTCTGCCTTTACATTCTCATAAACTTTAATTTAACTTTAATAATTCAATTAAATTGTCAATTCAATTTATTTGTATAGCACTTTTAACAATTCAGTTCAATTGTAGCTCTGTCTATTGTCTTTTGGTCTTATTGTCTTTTTTTGTTCTATGTTGCACCATGGTCCTGGAGAAACGTTG
>JAOTRN010000035.1:7902056-7914843 GCA_028566695.1 Bagroides melapterus
AAAATGGACTGGACTATAGATGATTCTTTGCAATTCTTTGCAACTGTACGTTGAGAAACGTTGTTCTTAAACTTCTGAATTATTTGTTCATGCAGTTGTTTACAGTGTTGAACCTTACCCCATTCTATCTTTTGAATGAGTGAGCTTTTGGGGATGCTCCTTTTATATCCAATCATGACGCTCACCTGTTTCCAGTAAATTTGTTCACCTGTGGAATGTTCCAAAAAGTTTTTTTTTGAGCATTCACCAACTTTTCCAGTCTTTTGTTGCAAGTCAATGTATTCTTTTTTTATGATTTTATTTTATTTATACTAAAAATTGTGCTGAAAGAAGTAGAAATTGCTTTTTCACAAGGGGGCGACAATTGCACCTAATTCAAAGGCACAGCAATACAAATAAATAAATAAGAGAGAGAGAGAGAGAGAGAGAGAGAGAGAGAGAGAGAGATTAAAGTTGCTAAATGCGCGTGGAAATATTATTATAATTATAATTATAATTGATGCAGCATAACTTAACGACGCAAGTTTGACGATATTGGAGTCCAGTTAGATAGACTAAAACACCTTTTATTCCCCTGATTTAGAAGTAGTTGAACGGGTACAGAGCTTCAGAGGAACACTCATTAAAAGTTCAAAGTGCGTTCGGACATCAAAGTTAGTGCCATTGTAAATTACTGTACGTTTGTGAGAGTCTTCTTAAGGCTGTTTTAACGGTTTTGAAATTTGAGTGTCCATTTAGAAACAGCCCTTTCTGTATCTGAACATGACTGTATTACACTATATTAACTAAAACAAAGAAAATAATAATAAAAAAGATGGATTAACATGACCAATTAAGTCGGTAATTAAATAGTACTGCGGTTTGATTATTTAATTTCTAATACAGATTTGAAAAGTGGCAAGTAGTATCTAACTGTTGCTCTCTCGGCTGCTCCCTGTTCGGTGTCGCCACAGCAGATCATTTGGGCCGCAATTTTTATTTGGCACAGGTTTCACGCCGGATGCCCTTCCTGACGCACCCTTCCCATTTTTTTTTATCAGGCTTGGTACCAGCACTGAGAGTTAGGACTTCAGGGGCTTGGTAAGCTCCCTGTCCGGGAATCGTACCCAGGCCCAGCAATGAGAGCGCGGGATCCTGCCGCTGGACCACCAGAATGCAAGTATTTGCTAGCTGTAAATTCTATAAAAAAAATAATGTGCATAATAATAAGCATAAGCATTTAATCTCTGTTTGCAAATAATGTTGCATAAAGTTGTATAACATTTTTGTCTTAATACGCGGAAAGTTCAATCTAATGTTTGCACAAAGAAAACGTTGTACCAAACCTAATAGGAAACACATCTTTCACATATATTTCACATTCACGGCATTTGGCAGGCGCCCTTATCTATTATAATCTTCTATTTAATACGCAGGCTATCTATCTATCTATCTATCTATATATTTACTATGTGTGTGTGTAAGTGTGTGTTTTGTATGGTTACTTAATTATTTTGAACAGAAGCGTATAAAATAGAAAAAATATAATTAATTTCAAATAAAAGTATGAAGGGAAACCCCGCCGCCGGCCCATAACGAATTTTACAAATTGTTACACATTTTCGCTTTTGAGAATATGTTGGAAATCAGTCGTTGCCATAATGTTGCTCTTACCTTGTTTGCTCAGTAATCCATTTCCCTGGATTGAATTTTCCTTGAATTAACGGTGGGCAAATTTAATCTATAGTGAGTGTAAATGACTTCTTCGCTCCCTTCCCTCCACACATCTGTCTCCGCGTGCGCTGGTGTCATTGCCGCACGTGCCACACACCTGCAGTTTAGGTACTTAATTTTGTGGGAAGGGAGGGCGCTCAAGAGAAAGGGATTGTAATTGTCATTGTCTAACTTGCAGGTTGTATGACGTTTCAGTGTACTTAGTTTATGTTATTTGACCAATATAAGAGCGCTCATATTTCCAGAGTTTGGGGATACTGACTGTAAGGCCAAAGTGTCACCGAAACCCAAGCCATTGTGAGGCGTTTTCTTTGATTGTTTTTCTGCTGATCCAGTGAGGCCGGTCTTTATGAAACACTTCGTAAACCATTGACTGGGTTCCAAAACACGGGCGTTTGGCTGTACTGCTACATGCAAGTCACATTGCTGATGGCGTTGGACGTAATTCGGTACGGGTTGTGACAATATGTTTTTCGACTTGACTTTATATTTCTTTCCTGGCGCTGTATTAACGATAGCAAAATATTGGAACTTAAATTATTTGGTGCAGTGGTTTATGAGCACGGAGGCTAATTGGACTATCATTTAAGCCATGGTGCGTAGGCATACTTCTTAACTCTGATTGCGTATTCAAGTATGTCTTGTGCAAACTATGTTTTAAACGCTAGGGGGCATATTGTTCGGTCCAGACAGCTTCAGAGGCTTGTAGTTAATGGAGCGGCTCCGGGGTTCTTCACACACGCTACAAAGGACATCCAGTGAACTTATGACAGCAAGGTAACTGATCTCTTTATCTTCTGATAGGTTTGTGTCACGTATATCATGTATGTTTTTATTCTATAACAAAGAGTCATGGTGTATATCCTGTAGTATATGATGTTCTCTCGTAGACTCGATTATTTTCCTTAGGGTTATGAAATGTTTTTTGTTTTTTTTTTGTTTTTTTTATTTTATTTTATTCTATTAAAAAACCTAATCATCATCACCACCATCACGGTAATCATCATCATCATTTGACATTGTTGGTGTGTTGTAGTAGCTAT
Source organism: Bagroides melapterus (assembly GCA_028566695.1). Classification (NCBI taxonomy): domain Eukaryota; kingdom Metazoa; phylum Chordata; class Actinopteri; order Siluriformes; family Bagridae; genus Bagroides; species Bagroides melapterus. Next base: position 7,904,813 of record JAOTRN010000035.1, read on the forward strand.
ATGAGAAAGTATTATAAGAGACATCGAAGGCCGAATGCTGGGTAATATTTTCGTATTGTGTTATTTATTTAGTTAAATTATATGTATTGTTGCAGTCATTAAACCAACAAATTATGTTTACATTGTTTCTACGCATGTATATTGTCTTAAATGCCATTGCAATATAATCTATACAAACTGCAACAACAGTTTTTAAATTTTGAAGTCTGATTGCGTTTGGCTGAAGGAAAGCAAACTGAATGCGTACATGATGTTCCGAAAAATACATGTTAATATAATAAACTGTACATCCGCTTTTACATCTTTAAGACAGCAGAATAATTTAAACATTACTCTGTGGATGTCATTTAATCTGATGACAGATTGGTTTTTGTTTGGTACTTTCATTTATTCCCTGGATTTAAACACTGCGATAAATAATACCACTTAACCACAGAAAGGAATTTGGATTCTTCATTATATTATGTATTGTTTTATATGTGATGTGGACTATGTATTTATAGTACTGACTATTTGAATATTGACTATATTTACTATACTGAAGTATTGGAATTTCAGAATGCAGGGAAAACGAAATATAGCCAAGATTTTTCTTAGAGAGCAGGAGGACTGCTATGCACAGACCGTGACGTGTGAGAGCACACTGAGTGTAGCGAGCACATTGAGATTGGAGGAGTGCGTGATTCTAGACTGTTACAGTGAGACGGTAAAGTGCGGTGGGATGAGTGTGGAGTGTATAAATAAATTGCGCATTTATTTGTAGGTCATAGGTTTATTCAAGGTAAATTCTATGTTGCATAATACTGGTTAATTTTGTTCTGGAATTTGAACTGATCAATTAAAATTTCTTATAAATTTATTTATTTATTTATGTTTGTTTGTTTGTTTGTTTGTTTGTTTTATACAAAATTTAAATAGATAAATTGACCCGAGTAATGAAATCCAGATACAGAAAGCTTTGTATCAAAGCAAACTGCCTAAGCTGCATTTAATTCTGTAAAGATATGTTGAACCACTTTGTTGTCACTGTTTTTCAGTTAGGCTTTAATTTTGTTAATTTATTAAGTGATTTTTTGCAAGCAAGAAAGCATGTTTTATGAAATTATGATATCTTTTATTTAGATTTCTTTTTATTAGTAGCCTACTAAATATTAAAATTTCATTTTCCTTCTTTAAATCAAACCGACAAGGATAGACACGCAATGCTAGGCCAATGCTAAGATGTGCCCGTATTTCCAGGATTAATTCCCGGAAAACTGCGCACAATTTGTTTTATTTATTTGTAATTTTGTGTATTTATTTTTTATTCACTATTAATTATTCAGGTATTTATTTATTCAGGGCAAACATTATCTTTTAAATACATACCCCCTCCCACCTCTATCCCGCGGGCCACGTTTATCAGTCTTGATCGCCAGGTGCATCTGCGACAGAAGGTCAGAAGGTTCGAGGCTCCATAACGCACACAAAGGCTGAAAGCGGGCGAACGGCTGAAGCGATGCTCCACTACCTAATGTCAAAGCAAGCTTTCACATAGGAAATAGAAAATAACTTCAGCTCAGCTCAAAAAATCCCCCCAAAAAATGACCAATCAACCGTGACAGTAGTCCAGTTCTATGATCAGGCCATATTGTAATTGTAATTGATTATTATTATTATTTTAAATAATAATAATAATAATAATAATAATAATAATAATAATAATAATAATTATTATTATTATTATTATTATTATTATTATTATTATTATTATTAATAATAATAATAATAATAATAACAATTATAATAATTATAATAAGAATAATCATAATCATAAGCATAATAATTTTTAATGTTGCAGTTTTTAGTCGGTTGGTTTCTATTTCACATCGATTTTATTTCTTTTTATTTCTTTTTTATATTTATTGGCGAGGGAAGACAGCTCATATTACTGATGCGAAAAATGGATAAATATGCTGTTACGGCGTCGTTACTAGCTGTATGTCAAAATTTCACAAAAAGATACAAATAAATTTTCATCCTCAACTCATTCTACTTACAGCATTCCATAGTAATTATAGGATCTATCTATCTATCTATCTATCTATCTATCTATCTATCTAACCGTTTGTCTGTCGGTCTGTCTGTTCCGTTGCTAAGACATTTTAGCGTCTCTCTTCGTGTTTCGCTGGTTCTGGTAACGCGTTTGGAGGCGGACCGGCTTTAGTTTCCACTCGGCACCAATCGTGTCCTGGCGGCAGTAAGTAGGCAGAGGAGTGACGCGGCCACTAAGGGGAGGGCGTATTCCTTCACTTCTACCTCAGTTTAGGGCTCTCCTTAGCGCTAGGGATTTTAATGGGACACTGTTCCCACTGTGATATCTCTGCAGATTTCCTTAGATATTTTCTAAGATATTGACTACCATTCTGTCACTGCTTCCATATTTTGTTGTGTCGAAGCAACTGTGAACGTAGTACAGAACGAGAGGATCCTCCTATTTCAGTTCACCATAACGCGGTAGGGATACAAACTTTGTGCTAACATCCAGCAACCCTAATTAACAGGTGATTATCAGCGCGGATTTATCAGGTTTGCTGTTTTAGGGGTGACTTTTTTATTGTTGTATTTTTATATGTACAAAAGTAAGCGTTTGATGGAGCAGTGATGTTGACGTTGCTAACTGTACTGAGAACTTTCAAAAGTTGGCCATTTTAGCTGTATGTACAATATCGTTGAAATTGTGTGAGCTCAGCACAGACTTTGTGGCTTTTTATTGGAATATGAAGTTATGGTAAGGCAAACGAAATGTTTTTATGGATATTGCAACAGGTCCTGAGCCACAGCTGAGACGCTTCTCTGCGGGAAAATTGTCTCAGCGCTCAAGTATGTTGGACGGTATCAAAATTGAAGACCATGCGCTTCGGACGGGACCAGCCACTCTTGGAGTTATGCTAGGTAAGGTTTTGCAGGCTGCGTTATGAAAACTGAGCACGGCTGTGAAGCGTGAGCATACATGCCGCTTTACAAAATATGCAAAATGCTTCTGATATGTAGCATTATTCGCTGTCCAGTAATCTTACCGACTGTCTCCAGACGCATTATTACATGCTCTTTTTGCATATTAAAAGTTAAATAGCAGTTATTTTGGCATCATTGGTTTAACCTATTAATTCTGTAAGTTACCTTATAAATTCCGGATAATATCTAGGCCTAAATGTTGTAATAATTATGCGGCGTTTATTTCTGATTAAGATAATTTACCTTAATTCAAAACATCGTGTTGGCCACTAATTAATTGATGGTAAAATTAACATACATACATAAAGTGACGTCTTGGACAAAAAAGGGGGAAAAAAGAACACGTCTGAATAACTATTTTAGAGTTGGCCAGTTTAATCGAGGGTCTCGTTTTAAATCAAAAATTGCATGTTAATTTAATTTACTTACATAATGCATCTTAATTACACCTTAAAATGCATATTAAAGATGATCTAATATTATTTGTTTTGTGTGCAGGCTCGGACTGCCATCAGCAGGCAGTGTGTGAGGGTTGCCAGCGGCCCATAGCCGACCGCTTCCTGATGCGCGTCAACGAGTCCTCGTGGCACGAAGAGTGTTTGCAGTGCACCGTGTGTCAGCAGCCGCTCACCACCAGCTGCTACTTCCGAGACAGAAAACTCTACTGCAAACATGACTACCAACAGTAAGGGCAGATGGCTTATTATTTCTAAAGAAAAACACCCTACCAGCCATTCAGTGGTTAATAGCAGTATCAGAGATTCTGTTTGTCTGCTTGTTTCAGTCGAATACATACTGATCTTACTGGATGCCGTTTTTTCCTGCTTCTGCTAATTTTGGCGATCATTTCAGTAGGCTGAATTAGCGTACTTGAGGCATAAACACGGTTACTGTCACGTTTTCTGCCCGTTGCAGTGGTTCAAATAAGTGCGTTTTTGTTTAATATTATTCAGGTTAATATTTTCGTTAGTTTGTTTCAAATAAATTTTATTTAATTAATACTGTTGAATATTTCAGTTATTAAGAGTATTGTAGGTTTGCAAGTTATGTGTGGAAGTTCTTCCTAAATTTCTTACCGGCTAAATTACGAGTACTGATTATTTAATACTTTTTCACAAACAATGTGTAAATTACTAATTCACAGTTTGTCACTATTTGGAAACCGATGCTTCACATTTTAACCACCGACTAGTTGGAGTGTCTAATAATAACAATAATAATAATAATAATAATAATAATAATAATAATAATAATAATAATATTAATGTAGATCCAATTCTGTGTTCATTTTTTACAGTGATATAAATAACAGTACGGGGTTTTGATAAAATTAACGAGTACATGATCTTTTTTATTCCCGCCCAGTACTCCTTATACACTGTTGTTGTTGTAGTTGTTGTTGCTGCTATTTTTGCATAGCCCTCCCATTAGTTTGCATTGGTTCCCAAAATTGTCAGATTGAGTTCTTGACTAGGGTTCTAGATAGCGGGTGAGTTCTTTGGCAATTTGGTAGTTTTATAAATATTTCAGCAGTGAAACCAAAATTTTGAAAATCATATAAAGGTTTTCTGAAATAACCCTCATATTGTCTAATCATTAAAAAAAATACCCTATTACACTCCTGCGCAGAATGTAGCTAAAATGTGCTTTTCTTTTCTTTTCTTTTCTTTTCTTTTCTTTTCTTTTCTTTTCTTTTCTTTTTTTTCTTTTCTTTATCAAACAATTTCCCTGCACTGATGTAAGTATTGGAAATCATACAGCTCTCGTAATTTGGGCTACAGCCCATGCAGCCCAAAATTTCAACCTAAAACCAAAGAAATTTGTAGTGAGTACATTTCACTTAATCGCTTTAATCGCTGTCTTTAAACGCATATTTTACTCGATTTTTAAATAAATTAATTCAGATTACTTATGCAATGATTATTAAACATTACAAATAGAAAGTGTTTCTTAATGGTTTAAAAGTGTGTCTTAATGGTTTAAACTTAAAATCATTTTATTGCTATATTACTCCTCATAAATCTCTTGAATTGTCGTAGAATACGCAAAATGTAAGACGTTATTGTGTCTTAATAATGTTGAGTAATTTAAAAAAATAAACCCTAATGTTACTAATTTAATCAAAAGTATTATTAGTAAAATAATGTATTATTATTATTATTATTATTATTATTATTATTATTATTATTATTATTATTATTATTATTGCGTTCATCTTTTATAGACGCGAATTCTTTATTGAGCAACTTAACTTCTGACACATTCATAACCTGTGAGTAACTTTACTTTAATTTCCATTTTGGTGTGCTCATCTTAGTGACGATACAGCCACGATATATCGCCCACGTGTTGCTTATAATAAGGTTTGGTGACAGCGGTATTTAAAACAAGGTATTAAGACAGCAACGCTAATTGTCCCACATTTCCGCGCAACCAATCAAGTCTCTCACCGACATTTTGCCATTAATTATAGTTTCAATAGCAATAACGGTTCCCACGTTGTCAAATCTTAAATATTTGAAGTGCCGGGCCTGTATTTTTTTGTTGTTGATTTTTGCCATAAAATCATAGTAGATCCTAATAGATCAAGTGTTATCGCGAAAATGAGCAACGGGTTATCAGTGCTTATTCCATAACAGATTGCCTAAAGGGGCGATGAATAAGAACTGAATGGTGCATGTGTATTTGTTTAAATGTTGTAGAATAATACATCGCTGGGCATTTAATGGATTTGTGCGGAACTCTACTTAGTACGGTGCAACAAACAATAGACTACGTGTATGGCATTACTTTGTAGTGGATCATTCTTCCAGCATGGTTAACATGGCGTGAGCAGCGAGTGGTAACAGGAGGAATTTCATAGCTGACGCTTTGCTGTCCATCGCCCTGGAGATGCTAGCAGTGCGGAGACACGTCCACTTGAATTCCCGAGGGATTTTTTAAAAGCAGGCTGTTGGTGCAAGGTGTGTGTGTGTATGTGAGCGAGTAAGCTATTTGCTTATACGTGTGTTACGCTTTTATCTGTGTATTTTTTATTTTTTGCTATTAAGGACAACGGGGTAATAATAGGACAATAGAATAATCTTTTTCTTTCTCTCTCTCTCTCTCTCTCTCTCTCTCTCTCTCTCTCTCTCTCTCTCTCACACACACACACACACACACACACACACACACACACACACACACACACGACACGCCTTGTCAGAACCGGTGGGATCTCTCCGGAACATATTCACACGCGTCTCACCCACATAGCAGCACCGTATTTGTTTATTTTATCCGCAGTTACCGACTACTTTGAGATGTAATTGGCACCTTTTTGACTTTTATTACATTCATTTAGGTTGTAGGCTTGTCATCCCGCAGAGCGCCCGTGGCTCAGAGCGAAGCGTCCTGGCCGATTCTTTGGAACTCTGCCTAATGACATTCCAGCATCAAACTGATTCATGCCCTGTAATCATGAGCTCCATAAATCACAACAGTGGGCAAACGGTCATATTCACACCTCTCCGACTGCACTTTATAGCGCTGAGCTCTACAGGCGTGGATTTATGCTTTTATTGCTGCCCAATGCTATTAAGAAAAAAGAATTAGCAGTCAGTTGACTTTGGAATAATGGCTCGTATTTGAGAATATGTCAAATGAAATAATAATTATTATTATTATTATTATTATTATTATTATTATTATTATTATTATTATTATTATTATTATTATTATTATTATTTGTATTATTATTACTACTACCACTAATACTACCTTATTATTTACTTAGTTAGATAGTAATATTCTTTTGTTTGCCGCCAGTTATATAGGCTTAAATAGGCTAATATGTCAGCAGAAAGAGGTGGTGATGATTAGCTGCATGATTAATTAGCATTGTAAGTGATTGTTACATTCTAATACCACCTATTACACTGACTCCCCCCTGCGCCATGAGCGCGCACTAAAAGAAAAAAACAAACAAACAATTACTCTCATTTCTAGCACACATCCAAACACATTATTAAGTATCATCGATAGCAAAAATCTCAATCAATAGTCCGTAAATAGGTGTTCTTCTGGTCAGTATAGGCTGCACATATTCTCACTAACTCCGAAATATATATATATATATATATCTGCTGAGAGGTTTAGGGGAGAATTTTAATTCAGTGTTGTGACTTTAGTTAGTATCCTAGAGCATTATTTTGTGATTCAGGTTTTCCCTGTTGCAGAGTGTTGCAAAATTGTTTGGTTTATATGCGTATGCAAATAGAGCAACACAGGGTTTTGACACACTCTTTTGACTTCTTCTATTGATGATAATTTCATTTTCATTTGTAGACATGTTTAAAATTGCTCTTTATTATGGAATTAACTGATACTGTTCTTGATGTTGGTTGGGCTGAACTTGTTAGGTCCACAAGCAATTTTAGTGTGTGAATGCTTGTGAATGCTGTTCCCTTGTGTGCTGATGGATGTATTTTAATGCTGAGGGGGTGTCCTCCTGCCATGTATTGTTTTTAATTAGCCCTCCTTGGCGCATGGGACAGTGTTAGCGCTGACGAGGATGGATTTAGGTGCTGGCTGTGTGTTTGTTGGATTACCAGAGCCTTGGATCCTCCCAACACACCAGGACACAACTAACCACAGATACATCAGGCTTTTATCCACAATACTCTTAGTGTTTAATACTATGCAATTCCTTCATGCAATCACATACATGCACAGTATGTAGGACAGAGAGGACAGTGCTTTAATTATTATTACATCAGTAATAAACACAATGTAAATGACATGACTATCTTGATTTTGCTGTAGTTTGCTCAGTGCTCTACTCAGAGCTGCAGGTTGAGGCTGTTCTGTGTTCTGAAAGTGTTCTGTGTCAATATCAGCTCAATCTCTCCAAGCAGCATTAAGATAATCCAATTATGCATCATCTCTTGATCAGTCTTTATGTACACCATGTTACTTTATTGGAATAATTTTTGCATTTGAATCTGAGATGCATGGAAAGGTTTATTGTATTTGTCTAAAACAATGAGGTTTTTTTTTACTACTAAATATATTACAAGTTAAAATTATATATTACAATGTATAATTTTAGCATTGTAAATATATTACAATGCTAAAATTAAAGCTTGCTCTATAGAGTATTTATTCATTATTCATTTATTCATTATATATTTATGCATTAAAGAGCAGACCTGGTACATTCTGCACTAATGGATTTTTTTTTTCAATAAATCATATCCACAATGTTCTTTATTATATTGGGATAACTACTCAAATTCAAATTTTACTGGAATGGATAGCAGCATAGATAGATAATGACTGACTGGCACACCATGGTTTAAATGCCAAAGCTTGAATGCGGTGCTTGAATCTGTACTGTAGTTACTAGTTCAATTAAAACATGGTCTCATATCAATTATTTGGCTCTGAGAAAATTTCAAAGAAACTTCCACTTTTTACCTTTCTATTATTGTTCTGTGGTATATCCTACATTGCAGTTTCCAGTGATTTGTTATGGGTGCTTCTTTATTTATTTATTTAATCTTATTTTTTGCATTGTGTTCTTGTCCTTATATGATCGTGAGCATGATCACCTACAGATGTTTTTCTCAGAAGGTACTGTAGAATGTACAGGTCTTCTGACAAGTGAGACTCAAAATTCCATCTCTAGATGTGGATCAGGCTGATGCAAAACAAATTCCCAAACTTCCACTACATTTCTCATGCACACAGACTTTTCACAGGGATGTTAGAAAAACTTTGCACATGGGTAACAAGTTGAGCCAGGCCACACAACCTGGCCAACTATTGCTTTAGCATCCTACTTACACATTCTAACAGAATATGCAGTGGCTGCTCACACAGTTTGGGTGTAGCCCCAAGCATGGGACTCACTTTGGCAATGTCTTGTCACGTCCTCACAAGGGACTTAAAAACAACACACACTTTTGCACAGAGATGGTTAAAGAGCCAGAACAGAGGAACTGACACACACACACATTTACTTTTGCCATCCTTTGAAATACTCACTACATGACATTTTTTACAGCTTGCGTGCAGGCTTTGAATTACAGCATCAGTTTGGAGCATGCCTGGGGTGTCGGATATATATGAATTTGTTGATGACCACTGATTTTCCACTTATTTATTCTCTCTCTCTCTCTCTCTCTCTCTCTCTCTCTCTCTCCCCTCCTTTCTATATCATAATGAGATTACAGTGTCTGCTGCAGTAGTGACTGGTTTGAGCGGCAGAGAACTGCTTGTGTATCCTAGGCCTTCGTCTGCTTTGTCCTGAATGGATAGTCTGGCGGAAGCTGTTTACTCTAATCCCTTTATTCGTTTCGTGGAGAAAAGAGGCAAGAAAAGAGTTGAACGGGTATATGCTCTGGAATAGAACTGCAATCATCCTTCTAAGCCCTCTCTCATGGCCAAGTGAGCATGAGAGAGATCTTATTAGACACACACACACACACACACACACACACACACACATTTATTAATATGTATGAAACCTTAAGGTCTTAAGGAACATAAGAAACTTAAGAAACACATGGCGTTTGAAAGGGCTGTACAGAGTAGCATAACTTTTCAAATATTTTGTGTATTTTGAGCCTTTTCAGGCAGTGAGATTAACATATTTATTAAGTCCTTAAATCTGCATCAGCATGCATGCATATTTCTGTTTGTCACCATCTAAATGGTCTGGGAGGGACAGTAGTCCAGAAGGAAATAAAGATAAACCCCTATATTTCCTGTTTCTGTGTACACTCAGTCCATTTCAACTTGGAGTATCTTCTGTGCACTCTATATTCTACACTCTATGCTAGAAGTAATCTTTCTCCCAACAGATCTTTATTTACTCATTCAACTGGTTGGAAGTGTGTTATTCTGAGGATCAGAATCATTAAAACCAATGTGATTACAGCACTTGGACAGTTTTCACAAGAAACCCAGAAAGGCCTAGTATATATACACTTGTATATATATATGTGTGTGTGTGTGTGTGTATATATATATATATATACATATATATACGT
>JAOTRN010000035.1:7918230-7932316 GCA_028566695.1 Bagroides melapterus
ATATATTCATCAGTCTAATGAAACAGTACTGGCCACCATTTGATATCATGAATCCACAAATACTGCTCATTTATGTTCTAATCTCTATGAAATATTTAACAAGTGTATTCTTTTATAATACCTACAGCTGTTCATCAGAACATCATTTTGGAAAGAGGCATAATTTGATTTCCTGTTTATTGAGTCATAGCTGATGTGATACTGATTGCCACCATGACCACGTTCTCCTTTTTATACTATTTTATAGGTGATTGGAGTATGGTAAAAAAAAAGACATTTTCTATGACATTCAAATCCTTGTTTAGATTTCTTAAAATCTCCTCTTTTTTAAATACTTCTGGGAAGATGTAAAAGTGAGTTAGTAGCACTATGAAGACTAAAATTTCAGCTCCTATTAGTGATGGTCATTAGCTCTCCAAGTCAGTAAACATCAATAAAATGCAGTATTTTTCTGTGATGTTTCTTCCCCCTTTTGGAGTGAAGAAGGGCTTGAGCTCTTCTTTTTGGCTGTAAAGGCATAACTCTGATATTATGCTGACGGCGATTCTACCATGTTGTGGTGTTTGATGTTTTTCTGCAGAGGAACCAAAGTCTTTTGAAGCGTGGGGTCCATGCAGTCCAAGAGTGGTTCTGCTTATTGTTATATGTCATTCTCCCCTCAGCAGTGACCAGCAGGCCCTGATGTGCCCATAACATTTAACGGTGCCTTGGCAACCACAAATGGAAACTTTTACTTTGCCCCTGCAATCAATGATCGTTTGAGTCTCAAGTTGCATTTCTTGCTGTATTTTTTCCATCTATGCTCCTTTGTTATTTACAGTAATTATTTACCCCTTTGTCTTTGATATGTGTAAGCAAAAAAACATGGGGCTCTTAAACAGGACAACAAAAAAAACTGTTTCATATTATTAAGTGTGTTGATAAGATAAATAAAACAGGGAAAACATCATTTGTCTTAAGTCTTAAGTAATGCATAATACCCTGTATATGCTACATGTAGGAGCATGTGGGGAAAATGGAGGGGACATAGCAGAACGTGACTAGATTCCATGGTTTGATGATATAAAGATCATGGTTTAGCAATGTGAGTAATTCTGTGCATGAGTGTGTGTAAGAGAATCTGTTTTCACTGCAGGCTTTTGGGTTTTTTATAACAGGTTCTGGGTGCATGCTCTGCTTTGAATTACTCTTGGGGATAGTCTAATGATAAACAATTCTGTCCTTGTGTCCCTTATTAGGGCAGCATTCCTGGTGAATGCGCTTAGCTTGTAGTTCCATTATTCTATTGCTTACATACACTTAAAAATGTTTCCTATCGCAGAGTAACTGCCTGATGAAATGAGTATAGATTTTTACCTGAATAATGTAGCATATGAAGAGCTGACTTTCCAAGTGAAGGTCAGAGAGAGCTTACTCTGTAGTGAGCAAACATTCTTCAGCATGTTTATCATGTCTGAGCTGTCTTCCTCCTAAGAGAAAGTTGCCCTGCAGTAGCAAACCACCAGAGGCTGGTGAGTAATTGCAGGAGCAACTGACATTTCAAAGCCCCATTGGAATCACAGTGTCTCAAACACATTCAGGTGTTAGGCTGACTGCACAAGGGCACTTGATAATTCTGCCATGCTGATGACATTTTAGAATGCTAGGGGTACCATTTTGACTACTGTTGTATTGATCAAACATGGCACAGCCATGGATAATAGAAAAAAGTATTTCATCAGGACTTCAATATTGTCTGTTTAAAACTGAAGATGTTGATCATCTTTCCAGGAACAGATGACAAATTGCTTGCAGTTTGGTCTGGAGAGCTAGTCAGCTGATTTGTCCTTTCCAGTGATTTGATTATGATTAAATTCATGATTTTTGTGAAGTAGTCTTGCATGAAACCCAAGCGGCACTAAAAGTATCAAAGGCAAGTAATAATTTATACAGAAACTTCATAATGACAACTTGGTGAAAAGATACCAAAAAAAGTGACATAGAAACAGGAAAATTAAATACTGATTTTTTATTTATTTATTTATTTATTTATTTATTTATTTTAAATTTCTTGATTTTAATGTTGGCATTTTTCCGTAGGTCATTCAGCGGAGAGTGCATGCCTTCAGTGTTTTTGTTACTCAGAAAAAAACAAAAGACATAAAATAGAGTAAATACACTATTCCAATGATGAATTTTCAGGATATCGTTATCTAAATTCATAATATTGGCTTTTCTTGGCTCAGAGAATTAAAAAAGATCATGTTTGGACAGTTGGTTCTGTTTCTTTTCTCCACCACTACACTATTTGTTTGTCAATTGTTATGAGATTTTATTTTGAAGGAATGAGAGAAAAAAATAAATCCTGGCCTTGCTCTAGCACTAGTACAAAGAATAAAAGAAGTGTTTTTGTTTTTTTTTTATCAGTAATGCAATAGTAGTCCTTGCTACTCATATGCCATCTCTAACACTTTATCTGACAGGCAGTGTTTTATCCTTTCGTCAACCATGCAGGATTAAGGCAATGAAGCTGCCTGCCCCGTGTCAATGATCTTAGGCCTACCTTGTCTGCATGTGCATTAGTTTAAATATCTGGAACTGTCTGAGGTTACACTGCCATGATACACTGTCTAAATACCATGATACTGGATAGTATTAGGCATTGCTGTTATTAGATGTGAGGCCTGCAAAATGTGCTTGCTTAATTAAGCATTAATCATTTGATTCACCTTAGAAATTTTATTAAATTATTACTTCTGTGATAACACAAAACAATGTGAAACTACTGGTAAATTTTTCCAGGCCACACAAACTTAAGAAATCCTAAGTGGGTCCAGCACCTTACCACATACGGAGATTTTATTTGTAAAAAGGTTTGAATTGGATTTCTTTCAATTGTCAGATAGTGAATGAGTGTGTATGAAGACTGTACTGGTTCTGACTGATAGGTGAGGAGCCCTTTCAAATCTTTGAACCAGTATTTCAATTCATCACTTACACTCTGTTTTAATTGGTATTTATTGCTTGTGAGATAAGTGTGAGAAAGAAGCCAGCTCTCTTTCTTTCTGATCTATGAGGTGTGTGGATGTTGCTAGTCTGCAAGTGTCATGTGATAATGTGAGTGCTTCAGAATTGACCACGCCATCAGTCCCTCACTGAGGTTGTGATCCCTCACACTTTATTATTATTTTAAAAATTTTCTTCCATGAAGACAACAGCAATATACAATTACTTAGTTCTGTGTGTTTTGTGAACATATAGAAATAATAGAATATTGCATATTTTCACACACAATGTTCTCACACCTCATTTAGCCATCAGCACTCTTTAATCATTTTAGATTTTAAAGTTACCCAAAACAGTAATTAAGAGTTATCTGAGAGTCTGAAGTTTTACAGAGAAGGTATTTGTGGGATCCTCCCCACACAGATGATGCACACAATACTATGTAGTGGCAGAACATTCCAGACACAGCTATGTCCGTTCTCAGCCTAGGGGGCTACAAAAGAATCTAACTGCTTTGAATTTGCAAATATTTCCCCTTCTATTGTTTTCATTTCTTGCACATTCTGCTCTCTCTCCTTTTCCCTTCTCTTATTTTAACTTATTGCCCTACCTATTTGTCACCTGTAAGAAGATTGTGAGGATGACAGATTACCTCTTAACACTTCACATGGCTTTGTTTTGCAAGGATTAATGACAATACAAGAGCTTTCTCTTAGCCCAAACAGACAAATCTGAGCATAAATTAGACGACACTGACATTCCAAAAGCAGTTGGGCAACCACCAGAATTTTTTTTACATGATTTTTAAAAGCTCTTTTGATTTAATGAAGGGGACTAAAGGATTAGGCAAACAAAAAAAAGAATGTAGTGCTGTTTTTTATACATGTTCATGATATAGACATATTAATATATAATGATGGTCTTTAATCATCTGCATTGATTAACACCCATTAAGTGTGTGTTGAACCTATCCAAGAGCTGTGGGGACTTTTGATTTTGACAACTTTTGTTGTCAATTCAGAAAATAAAATTCTATCTCTCCCTCTCTCACACTCACACAAACCCTCTCTTTATTAATCATTTGACCTATGCTGTGATACTCCACTGGGGTACTTAGATGCATTTAGCCATGTCTGCGTCTCTGGACCCGCAGGCTGCCTCCCTCAATGCCTACACCACAGCCTCCATTATTAGCTTTGGATCCAGAGAGAGTGGTGGCCGTCTTTTTCACCCCGAGGGAGATCTGTAGCCGGGATGAGAGATGAAGACAGGCAGGAGTGGTGGGGAGAGGAGGGCTGCATGTGCTGTAATTACTCCATTGATATTCATTCCACAATAACGCTGCCACTGCTCATTTGCATAAGGGCTGTTACCCCCTCACAGTGAAGCAGGTGAGCAAAGGCACAGAAGCCGAGAGCCACAAGACTTCTGCTTTCTCTTTGAGTCCATCTTCAGAAATGAGAATCCATGTTTTTAAACTAGCTGTCTAATGACTATGGTGCATTTCAGGAGTCAAAATCAAATTTGGGGGATATGTTCCTAGATCTCTTAGCCATGCTGTGTGTAAATGTTGTGGATGAAACTGAGCTGCTTGGTGCTGCAGTGGTGCCAATACCTTATTTAATATAAACACTATGGCATCACTATAATCAGCAGGCAATGCAACACCGCAAACATCCATCAAACTAAGTCTTGGCTCTTTACAATGAGCACATCAATCGAGTTTCCTTGAGGCACCAAGCATGCTGGGTAGGTTGTGTGGATGTGTGTGTTTGTGTGACTGATCTTCCATCTTTACAGCACAAGGTATTGGGGATGTTTATTTAATGTCACTGATCTTTGCCTTAGTGCCAGTGTGATGAGTATAGGTCATTTGCTGTCTCTGCTGTATTGCTTTCCCTCAGCAGGACCTGTCCCTCTTTCCTTTCCCTTTAGAGTAAGACCCTCAGGTTCCACATCATTTATTGCTGTCAGAAGTCAGGGATGGTGAAAAAAAGATGTGCTTGTGTGTGTGTGTGTGTGTGTGTGTGTGTATGTGTGTGTGTGTAAAAATGGGTGATAGGAGATGAGAGAAAGTGTCCTGGTGTGAGAGAGTAGTGTCTCTACAGGGACCTAAACAAGCGAAACATAGACAGTTTAGTCAAATCTGAACTGTTGAATATTTAATGGAGCCGGGAGTGTTTATTTAGTTAGCCTGTCGATTTTTAGTGCACTGTCAATAGCAGGTTCATGTGCTAAGCCCTGATGATCCTTAGTGTCTCTGTTCCCTAGGGTCCAGACACTAAATGCAATTATGGAAGCCCCCTCCTCTTTTCACCACTGCAATGTGTTTGATATTTTTACTGATCTAATTTGCAATCTGGTAGTTTATTGTTTGGCATTTTAGCGATGCTCAAGTGGCGAGGCAAATTTGATTTCACCTCATAATTCTTTATAACATCATTAATGCAGTTAGCGCTTTGGAGCAGGTCTTAAATAAAAACATGGGAATCTGTCAGTAGATGGGCACATCACTGTTTTTATTGTCTTTCCTCTCACTTTAAATCCAGTCATTCAAATTTTAATTAAAAATTGTCATCACTGTTTTTGTCACCATAAAATGTGATATTACTATAAAAATGTATGTATGAAATGACATACGTAAATATTTTCCTGATAAAAGACAAAACTAGCAGGATTGAGCCAGTTGAAATACTTCAAACAAACAAGAGGTGTGTGCACAAGATTCCAATTCCTTCCTGCTTCTCAAGGCATTCTGACCAATTCTAGTTTCACTCACTATTCCACTTACAATATTTTCTCAGTGATCTTTGTTTGGACTTACTTACCAAAATAGAAACAACCTAATTATTGTGAAAACCTGAAAAAATGCAGTTAATAAAGAAGAAATAATGAATACGGTGAACACAAGTTGAATTGAACTGGTAAAACTGGGAAGATGTAAGTGCAAATGTAATTATAAAACAATCTATGGGCTTGAAAAATAAATACATGGTTCTAGAACATTGGTTTAATTGTGAATTAAATCATGCAGGTTGTTTGATGCTAGCTTCTCATGTAGTAGTGCAAGCATTAGGGTTTCATTCAGTACTAGCTTTAATATGGTTAATGTGCAGGGCTCTTGTAAGGGATCTGTTAGCTGATGATGGATGTGAGGCAAGCCACCCAAGCCTGAGCCTTTCCTCACTTGTGAGTCTGTCAGCTTCTTGAGTGGATGAGCACAATTAGCATTGAAACTAGAGATCGGGCTAATCTGATGGCATGCTTGAAGAACTGGGGAAGGCTGGTGTTGTTGGGATTGGCTCTTTACAACTAACAGCAGAGAAAAGTGGTGGTTCCCATTTCCACAGATGAAAGAGAAAAATAATTCCTCACTATTTCAAAACAATATAGATAGATACATAGGAAAACTCACAGAGTTTGCATACAGGGGAAATAAAGTTGTACCGTTTGCTTAACTCTCTACAGATGTTATAGATTTTGACTAATCATATATTACTACATCACAAAATTTCTATCTTAATGTTTTAAAAAAAAATTACAAAATTAGCTTTTTCATTATGTTTTTTTTAAATGGGTAAACTGTGTCTGTGTTTGCATGTTTGTGTGTGTGCACACATGTGTCCGTGCCTGTGTGAGTTCAGCGTGGGGCCGCCGGTGCACATACCGTGTGTGAGATGATATGTCGGGCACGTCACAGCAGTACAGGTGTGTTTCTCAAGCAAGCTACACATCAAAGAGCGGCAGTGTCCCTGCCCGTCAGCATTGTGTGTGCGTATGTGTGGACATGTGTGTGACTTAACCTGTTCTCACCTGATATATACCTGCCATTGCTTGAAGGATTAACTAGGTGTAATTGAAAGCCTCTTTGTTGATGGCTATTTTAACACCTTGAGGTAAGAGTCATCCTTCAGACTTATTCAGAACACTTCATTTAAGTGTTATGTGAGCGTGGATTTCTCATAGGCTTTTTTCCAGTGCCCTGCTGCATGAGGCTGCCATTTATTACACTGTAATATAATGAGAGAGGGGGAGCAAAAGAGAAACCTCAAAATAGCAGCAGCCAAAACAACAAAAGCACCACATAGTGGCAGGATTACTGACTGTCAATGGCTCTTTTCTGATTTTATAAAAAAAATAAAATAAAATAAAATAAAATAATAAGATTACAAATAAAAATAGATTTTTTTCCTGTTATAATAATTATGAAAATAATAGTTTTCTTCACTATTAAACACTGTTCACATATTTGATTTTCATGGTTTTAAAATGCTATAAATAATACACTAAAAAGATTAAAATAAATAAAAAAAAATAATTAATTTATTAGTCTTTTTGATTAGGGCAAAACATCCCTTCTTTTTAAAAAGCAGTAAGCATCATCAATAGCTGTCAGTGTAAAAATTGCTGCTGGACATTTTTTTTTAAATAATGATTGAAGATGAAGCCATTTACAAATTCTTATACCTTTATTTTAAATTATTCTGGGTAGATATTCAAGCAAAGATTTCTTTATTTTTATCACATTACTGTTTCAGCCTACAATGAGAAAGCAGGTTTATTGTGTTTTGACCTTTCTACTACATCGTATACAGTCTCTTCCTTCCTATAATAAAATAATAGACTTTATTTTACCTCATATTTTCTGTCCTGACATAGCACATTTGATTGCATAATGAGAAATGACAATTCAAGTAAGCCAACAAGAATCAGAGGCTTTTGGTTTGCTCTTGGCAGAGCAGCTCCTTGTTGGAGCTGGCTGGTGGCAAAGTGGAAACAGATGTGGGCTCGAAGGTCTCCCAGCAGGGCCTCTGGTGCCCACTGCCATGCCCACATCTTCCCATTCCACACAGTGACACACACCACGCTGGGACATCATTCATGCAGGGAGATTTGGTTTCCAGCTAAATTAGAAAAGCTCTCTTGCTCCATTCTGGAGTTTAAGAATGCTATGGAGCTATGAGAAACTAGAAATGGAGTTTGTCTGATCCTTTTTTCAGTCTTAATTCATATTCTGTAACCTCTGAAATTATGAATAATATTATGTACCTGAATCTGTTTCTTAGATGTACATCTTTTTGTACCCACCATTTGCCCAACTCTGGCCATGCTGATACATGTACATTCAGTAAAATTTCTATGGCTTCTCTGTTTTCCTCTTTCTACCCATGTTCTTTGCCATTCCAGTGTAACCCCCTTTTTCACTATCTCATCCACTCTCCCCAAAGCTACTTTTAGAACTAATCTGATCTTGCTGCCATATCTGAGGAATACGATTACATTTGTGAGAGGAAAACTGTCGTGGAGAAAAGAAACTATTTAGCCTATGATTTATTATGGTCTGGCTTGTGTGCTGCATGCTATGATATTTCTAGTCTTTAAATGCTATAATTAGCCTGGTCCTGGAAAAAAAATATAAAACATTTTGTGTTTTATGATGTGCATAATCTATGATTTTTTTTAATTGCAGTTTCTTTTAAATTGCAGTGGTTCATACTCTCATTGTGATATTCATACACATAGTACCAGCGAATTCTGATGTTCAGCTTCTGTATGTCTTATTCTCATTTGTTCTGTTGAATGTTAGCCTGTGGTTTGTTGTGGACAGTTGTTCTTTCTTGTCTCCTGATACACAATATTGACATCTGTGAATAGAGATGAGGGGAAGGAAGAGGAGGAAGGAGGGAGGGAGGAAGGGCAGGAGATCCAATAGAGCTCTATTGATTTGTTTAACAAATTAGCAATGATGATGGCAGGTGCGGTTGCTGTGGCTGGCTCACGGGGTCAGTACGTCATATGGTTGCTAACAGACAGAATATTGCTCTGATCTCTTCATACTCAAACAATGGCTTTGGGGAGACCCCTGGGAAATAAGCCATCTCTCTCGTGCCCTCACACAGGCTCTCTCTCTCTCTCTCTCTCTCTCTCTCTCTCTCTCCTCATCAATGTCGCTCTTCAAATTAACTCCCTGTAAGCTTAAGCTTCTTCGATTCATAATTATTCAGTGCCTCCTTTTCAGTACTCTGCTCTTTTCAACCTTTCCTCCATCTCCCACCATCATTCCCTCCCTCTTCTCTGTCACTTTTCCTGTGACACTTGGCGTTTGATCTGGGGGAATTAAATTAGCTTCACTGACCTGAGAGCTTTGTACCCAGATGATGGACATGGGGAATTCAGCTTGATTTCTGTCTGTCTGGCTGTCTCCTTTTCTAATCTAGCTTCCTCTCTATAAATTAATAATACCATTTGCTGAACCACAGTGTGAACTTGAGCCATTTTTTTGCTTAAATTGTTCCCTCATTTAATTGCAGTTTCTCAGTAGAAACCATTGTTTTCATTGAGAAATTATGATGTAAGATGGTTTGCTTTGTTGCATTTTTGAGATTTATCACAAAGCTATTAACAAGTTATTGACAAGTTTCTCTCACATTTCTTATATGGTAATGCCCTATCTGAATGTAACAATTGTATTTTCCTCTTGAATAATATTGTCATGGCTTTTTGCGATGTAAATAGAGAAAACTCACAGTATGAATGCTGTTCAATGCCAGTGCATGGTGGTTTAATTCTTAATATTTGTATGATATATAGCAGTGTTTGGGCTAGCTGGCACTGCAGTAATTTCACTTCATATCCAGAGTCTTAAAACACAGAGCCAAGTAATGGTCAGCTACAGTGAGTGTTAGTGTTACAATATAATATAATTTTTTTAATGAAAGCTTTTTGATGATTTTACAGTAACTGTAACCTATACCTATAAATGTTAAAAGTACTCCTATAAAATCTATAAAAGTATACATTTTCACATTGTATTTTGACATAGAAAAAGAATAATATTTTATTGAAGTTTTCTATAGTTCAGTCAGGTTAAACAGAATTTCGTACAATTTTTCTGCTTATGATTGGTCTTAAATGCAATAAATACATGTAGTGACAATAGGTGCAAGACAAATAATAATAGAAGACAAATAATCATCCATAGCAATGCAGTAGTAGACGCTTTCCACATCTGTAGACAGTGCATTTTCCTTTTGCGTAAGGTACATAAGTGATGTGTTCAAATGCTGCATCTAGAGTCTTTAAAATGGATACAAAGCCATTTTGATACAGTCTATAGAGTAATCACCTCAACAGCTCCCTCCCGTTGGGCACTATTAGGAGGCTGAGCAAATGCACACTGTACACTGACACAATAATACACACAGCTCAATACTCTAATGATATGTCTGCAATTTAGATAATTACCAGTGGAGAGATAAACTAAAGAGTGTATTCCAGGTAATTGGATATGCAGTCTTGCACTTACTGAACATAAGTAGCATTGGGGTAATGTTTGTTTTCTCAGGACTCTCAGCAGTGGGGAATCAGTGATTGAGTGACATCAGAAGAGGTTCCTTAAGTGCTCGTCTTTAAACCCTTGGAGAGAAAACTAGCTGGTTAAAGAAAGAATTTCACCATAAAGTTTGAGAAGCTTAATGCAACCCAAGCAAATCAAGGATGAATGGAGATAAATAATGTTAGGAAAAGAAAAACAGCCTTGTAAAAACATGGGGTCTCCAAAACTAGGAGGGCCAGTTCCTGTGGTGGTTGAAACCCATAATTTGTGGTTTCTGTTATTCTTGGGTTTTTTCCCTTGTCAACCTTCTGCATGCTTGGTCAATTAGTATAAGGCCAGCATACCTGGCTCAGACAGGTTGGCTCATGATGTGAACTTGAATTTTGTTCTGAAGTGGAACAATTTGATGTGAATGTTTGAACATGATGGATGTGATCTCATAGATCAAACAAGGGTATTAGATATTTAGTTCTTTATTTAACAAGTGTAAAGTTGGGTACAAACCACTTTTGTACTGAAGGTAAAGAATATAGTGTGTGGGGATGGATGGATGGATGGATGGATGGATGGATGGATAGATAGATAGATAGATAGATAGATAGATAGATAGATAGATAGATAGATAGATAGATAGATTATGTATCTTTGTATTTTGTATCCATATATTTGCTTGTTTGCTTGTTTATTTTTATTGTTTTAATTCTCCCCTTTTTTGGCAGTGTGGTGGGAGGGCAGCTATAAAAAGGGTCAGATTTTACCTTCTTAATTAGATGAGGAAGAGCCTAATTAAATTAAATTCATTATCTGCAAGTCTGAAAATCAAGAGGCACTACTGAAAATATGGTTAGTGTGCTTCTCATCCATCATGTTCCTAACTAACCAATTTACAGCCCTGACTTTTGCATGCCATGTTATTAGCTTGTCATAAACTGTTAGTTTTAAAATCCTTGAATGCCTGCCTGATACCAGCAGCTTTTATCACATTACTTTCTAGCCCTGTGTCATCCCTTTTTGGCCCATGATAAAGCACATAAGCAATAACTGCATTACACACACCATAGATATACAGCAAACGACCTCTACTTAAAGCTAGCTCCTAATCCACTCTAATTAAGACATAATACTGTTGCCTTTTGCAAACAACAGCTCTTTAAATGTGACCCTTTTCCTGTTAAGAAGATTGGTGAGCACAGTCAGACTCTTTTGCAGTTAATGGATTTTCTTATTCATATATTTTCAAATATGCTTAATGCATTATTAAAATAGACTCTTTAATTATTGCACCTAATGTAATTATCAGTTAGTTGGTTTGCTTGTTTGTCATGATTTTTCACTAGCACTACCTTTAGTTTGCCGAGTTGTCAATAAATGTATTCCACAAACAAATTTCAGGCCAAAAGTCATACGTGTGCTTTTGTTTTTCACACAATCTGGTCAGATTTTTTCCCTTCATAACCAAGATTTTTTGTTGCCTTGTTATTTTATTTTACTTTTATTTTACTACTGACCTTGAGCACAGAACTGTGGGATAAATTTATATCTCACAGACCCCAAAAGCATTGAAGGGCTATATTATAATGAAGGCTTATTTAGCAACACATGGCTCTTGTCTTCTACATTGTGTATTAAAGTGAATTAGGGACTGGGAATTGAGAGAGTGAAAATGAACTTGAGTGGTAATTTGTCATCAGCATAGATATAAGGCTCAGAGACTGAAAGCAAGAGAACAAATGGGAGAAATCATTGGGCAAAGCACAGAAGTATTAGTTTACTTACATTAAATTGAGATGATATAATGGCCCTTTTTCAATGGGCCCTCCAGAAAAAGATTGGTGGCAGGGCATATCAAAGACTAGCCTTAGGGCAAGAGATCCACTGGGGAAGACAGAGGGAGTGCTTTCAGTGGCCTCTTGGTTCAGTGGTCCCTGCTGACATGCACCTGGGGAAGGATGTGGGGTTTGAGGTTTGGGATATAACCCTTAGGCTCTGACTTTTGGTTGATTATTGTTGGTTTAAGTGCCCTGGGGACAAATGGCGGCTGGTGGGATGTGTTTGGGAGTCTCATCTGACCCATGTGAGCCTCTCTGTTGGAGCTGAACCATTAATTATACATTATCTTAAGTCTTAAGGTCTTTTAAGGATTTCAGTTGTTCAGGTCATATTGAATTTCTAGCAGTAAGCAAGGCATGTTGATGTTTGTTGTAAACCTCTGTAGAAAACTTTTTGCCAGGCATCTGAAAGGCTTCATAGGTTAATCTGGAAGTGTGGAAAGTCCCCTCACCACTCAGATACTTGCACGTTTACTTTATTATTTGTTTCTTAAGTCATCACATGGCATTATTTTAAGATTTGGTCACCAGAGCTATGGATGAATTCCACATTCTGCATTCACACAGTAGACATTTGCAAATTGATATAAAGAGATGGCCTTTTTGTGCTTTGTAGGCTACAATATATTCTGTTGATACTGCTTCCATGTTATTCTGGTGTATATTTCTGTTTTCTTGCTCAAATCTGTCTGGGTATGTGTGGCAACCTTTGTAACTAAAAGTGTGTCTGTGTGTTGGGGGTTGTTTCTACTCATCATTACTCATTATGTGTTCTGGAGTGCTGCCTCCGCATTGTACAAGCAGCTGCCTTTTCCACCGGCTGTGTGTGTAGAGAAAAGCCCACTCCTGTTCACACAATGCACTGCCAGAGTGTGTAAAATTGCTCTGTCAATGCACACTCCCTCACCCAAAGGCTGTCTTGTACCACAATATATACACCCTCCCTTGGTCAAAGAGCTATCAGAAGCAGTGAAGGGAGTGTGCTGTCTGTGTTACAATAAAGTCTGCACATCTGATCAGTACTAGTGTGTTTACACACACAATGACTTGCATGCCCAATGTGCTTGAGCCAGCTGGTAGAACAGCATATAGTTCACAGTGCTCAGCTGTGAAATGGCAAATTAACATGTGGGTGTCAACCGCAGGGAGGAGTTGAGTCATGATGTTATGTGACATGTAGGTCACAGTACATACTTCAAGGCTGGAGCAAAGAAATACCTCCAAATCTGTCAAAAAGTGAGATAATTTTGCACCTGTTATAAGTCTCATGTTAGTAGACACTTTCAATATATAGTCACATATTACATGGAAAGTCAAATAAATTTCACATTTTTAAAATGAATCTGTTTTACTTTGGTGATTTTAGTTCACCATTTTTTCTAGCACTAGTTAAAGTACACAATTGTTATTGACCAATCATATGCCATCTGCAACAATGCAGATACAGTTCATAAGCTTCAGTAAATGTTCATTTCAAACATTTGAATCTGACAAGCCAAACAGGTTGATCTGTGTATTTAATAAGCTGTCAATCTCCTGGGATTCTTTACACACCGCAGTCTCTCGAGATAAAAAAAAAAACATCCACTGACTGCCATTTCTAGGGTAGAAATGTCTTGATGATTGAGATGTTGATGAAAGAGGTAAAAGGAGAATGGTCATAGGCTCACCAATTAGAAAAAGATCTTCTGATCTTCAGCTGTCCAGATAATATAAGCTTGTGCCCAATCAAGCCTCAGATTCTTGTTTTTGTCTGGAAGGAGTGTAGGAGTAGGAGGTAGGAGTGTAACCCGGTGTAGTTTTCGGCTTGTTGTAGCCCATAAAATATGTCGATATATTATAACATAAATTTAGGTCTATATATTATAATCGAATGTGTAACTATTTAAATTGAAATTATGTATATTGTGGTTTGCAGATGTATTATATATATATG
>JAOTRN010000035.1:7937956-7967108 GCA_028566695.1 Bagroides melapterus
CACTGAGATCAGAAAATCTGAACAGTGTTGATTAGTATATTTAGGAAGCTATGGCTCATAGCATACATCTGATAGTTATTAGACTCAGTTTAATCATCCTTAGTTATTTGAAAGGGCCCAGTTATGTCCTACTTGAACCTCCAGTTGCCAGCAAAAGGCATAAGCCTGTTGGATATCATTTATATTGGCCTGGAAGGGCTGTAGAATTATTAGCATTATAAAACAGGTATAGTACTGGTGAGTTTTTAGTGCTTCACTTTCTGTGCTGCTGAGTTTTTTGTGTGTTTCCTTTTTCCACAATGTCTGCGTGCCTTTGAAACACTGTTGTTGTTTAATTTTATATTCCTATTATAATTATTCTTACAATATTTTTGTGACTTATACTTGGCCATTTTGTCTAAAAATAATTACCTTTTTCCTCTCACCCTCCCTCCTTCTCTCTCTTATATGGAGTGCATATGTAAAGATGTCTAGTCTCCAGCAGGGCTGTAGAAGAGATGGGCATTATTGCAGGCTAGGGTTACAGGACCGGAGGAGGGTGATAGGAAGCAGAGCAAGCTGACGAAAGGCAACTACAACTAAGGTTCCTCTACCTCTAATGCACAAGAGCAATCGTTTCTTACAGAGTAAATGTGTCACTTATCCGTTGAGGCCATAGAGTATATGCCTGAAATGGAGAAAATATCAGAAGAAAAAAATAGTCAGTTCTTGGCTTACATTGTATGTCCTAGTATTCATTTATGTGCTCAGAAAATGCGTGTATGGTTACTAAATTTACATTTTAATTAATTATCATTTGGACCGTGGGGAATTTTTGCTTGTTCCTTTCAAGTATGAAATGACAAAAAAAAACATATCAGTTTTTAGACATCAGTCTTCTCTAGCATTCATGTTATTCTTTCACAATCACCACCTCACACCCACACAGTCTCCTCTTTCTACCTCTCTCTCTTTTTCTTCTTTTCAATACTGTCACCTTGTGTATAGGAACTGTCGTGCGGCATTGAGCATGCTTGCTGTAGAAGTCCAGCTGATCAAACACATTCTGTGTACCTGTCTGTCTGATCTCTGCAGTCAGCTGTGTGCTCATCTCCTCCACAGGCCACCCTGCTGCCCTTTTCATTCTTTGTTATTGTCATTTTAGCTCTCATTTACCAGCGTCTGACCTGAACAATAGATTTGTTTTAATATAAAATCATTTGAGTGATCTTAAAATTGTTTTTCTTCTGCAAGAAGAAAAATATTTTGCTCTCCCCTACACTTTTCCCTACCTATTTCTGCCTTTACCACTGTTGCATATTTGGCACAGTTACTTGGAAGAAGACATTGATGTGGGGAATGTCCAGGGTATGATAATCACCTATATCTTATTACTTTTATAGTTCAGTGGGACAGAAACTGTTGCATTGTTCTAAGCTCTGACTGAGGGCAAAACCATGCAAATGTACAAACATTTTGGAATTTCCTAAGCTTTTAGTGGACTTGATCAGAGGTCACATTTGCAATTCACTGATAAAAGATAGACTAATCCCCGTATCATTAAATAAAAATACAACAGACTTCTACAATTTCTACAGTATAGTGGCTGCAGTATATAGTGGCTCAGTGCATCATTAGTTTGATTTAACAGGCATATTTGGTAAATTGAGCAGAAAATAAAGTGATATGCATTGTAAGACATTATTCAAAGTTGGAAAAGACCCAGAATGCAAAAACTTCTATACTGTTATAAAAAGAAGCACATCGGTTGACGTCAACCAAATATGACTATGTGATTTCCACTACACCATGCAGCCACTTTAATTAATGCCTAAATGCATAATAGAACATAGATGTCAATAGTGCTACAGAAAGTGCAGGTCTGTAGAAACAAATCAACTGTATCCATTATGGTGAAAAAGGTGGTTGAAGAACATTCTCCACCGAGATGACTCATGGCAAGACAGTGGTCGAGGTTTAGATCACATTTTGTGAGCCACAAGGGATGTAATCATCATCCCAGAATCTATGGAAACTGTGAGCGCATAATTTGGTAGATATTTCTCCAACACATGAAGAGTGTCAAAGTGAGGAATGGGAAGTGTCTACTGAGACCTTTGCTTAGTGTTCCTCAGGAGAGACACAAGAGAGAGCCCAAAGATTGTTCTGATGGAGATGGCAACTCTGGACCATTAGTGATTGTGCACATTCCCTTCTCTAATGCATTTTACTTTTACCTGCTGGGAGTTTAATTAAAAAACAAAGTACCTCAATTTAAAGCTCATTACTATGCTAATTTAGTAAAGAGGGGGAGGCGAGTAAGCTGCTCTTAGAGCTGACTCGAACTTGCCCTGGGGACCGTGGGGTAGACATGGCAACTCTTTATTTGGCTTCATTACTTTACTCTGTAATCTCACCACATCAAAGAGAAATGCTGATACTAAGCATTAATGGAGGCCAATTTCCTTATGGATTATTAAACAGATTTTTTTGCTTTAATTAATATAGTAGCTTTTTTTACTTTAATGAAACAGCATTATTTAGAGCGTGGTTAAACTTTAAGGACTTTAGTTTTGATCTACTACACTGATAATGTGGCCTCTCAAAATGGGTTTTAACATTAGAGTGCAGGCTGAGGTTAGTCTTATTAGGCCTACTACATAAAGATTTTTTTTTCCAACCAAGCTTTATTCACAGTTAAAACATAAATGCTCATGGCAGTAATCAATTGAGACAATATATTAAAGTATGCTTGACCTTGTTATATCTAACATCATTCCTTATTTGTGATTTTAGACAGATAAAATCATGTCAGTCTTGGCTATCAAGTGGTTACAATAACAAGGGCAGCTATTTTCTGTCTTTTCATAGATTTTATGTTGATATTTTAGTGGTAAAATTACAATCCGAAATCTATCATCATTAAAAAAGGAATGCAGAAGGAAATGGGCAAAGGGTCAACAATGAATATAGAACCAGTATAAGGCTTGATTCATAGTAACAATTATTCAAAATATAGACCAGACAGTCATAACATTTGATACGCTACAATTTTAAATATACAGGGGAGAATAAATGGGATGGTGTGATTTGAATGTTTTTCTATACAAATTAAACATACACATAAGGGCTCTGTGTAGGTCACTCAAGTTCATTTACACCATCATCAGTAAAGACATGTCTTTATGTATTTCAATTTGTGCAAAGGTACATTGTCATACTGGAGCACATTTGGGCCTTTAATTGATGTGAAGGGAAGGGAATAATAATTCTATAGCATGCAGAAAGCATTCTGGACAATGGTGTGCCTCTAACTTTGTAACAACAATTTGGGGAAGACCTGCTACTGATACTTTTGGCCATATAGATTGCCTGTTTCATAGCATAAACAACTAAAATATATTTCAACTTTTGATAATGAATGCACACTGAGAAAACGCAACAGTTGACATGGCAAGCGCAATCCACTGAGTAGAGGATAAGAGAGTGCAGGTCATTTACATGCTGATTTACTGGCAGAAAGCTTTTTCTTGTGTGTTTAATCCTGTGTGGAAACTAATTTTCAATTGAGGAGATACTACTGAGACATTCAATATTAAGGGTCTTCCTCAAGGACCTACTGGCAACTGGGCAGACCGTTGACTTGAACTTACAACCTTCTAATCAGTAGCCCAAAGCCTTAACCCCTGAACCACCATGTTTACACCAGTAAGGTTTTACAGTTCTTTCTAATGACATGTCCATTGCCTGACTCAACTAAACTGTCACTGAAATCAAAATGTAAAAACTAAACTGGACCAAAATGTGAACTTGGATTTATTGATTAAGAATGATTAGCTTCCCACTTGAAATATGTTGTGAGCAGTTAAGGTTAGGGTTTTCAATTAAAATAAAATAAATGATAATAAATAAACGTTTCATCAAATGATTTTACATAATCTTCTATAGATGGGATGATGGCTAAAACATCTTTATCAAAACATTAATTTATTTTAACATGTAGCAATTAAGTAAAACTATAAAATAATAACAAATACCAATGAAACCTGCACGCCCATCACTTGCTATTGTATACCCTGACCCATGTTTCACTGATAGATCAGCTCATCACTGTCCTCAAAGATAATGGATGTGCCAAGATTTCCAAAGATCATCCTGCCATTCAAGCAACATTACAGTTAAAACTCCTGTTCAAGCAGCTGTGAGGCCACAGATTTGACTCAAAGGTTGTACAGTATTTTCCCCTTGATCTTCTTCAAAATTCCTTTTCACTTTGGGCTTTGATTGGCATGCACTGAACACACTGGCCAAGGGAGCTCGGGTGGTGAAGCCAGAGGAATGCTGTATAAAGTGATCATTTACAGCTATCCTCCTGGGTAATCCTTATCCGTTCTCTGTCTTTGATGAAGATGTGGTGACATAAGAAGTCATACTGCTGTAAATGGTTATGAACTCCCCCTCATGCATGTTCAACAGAAAGCAAGAGGAGAATAGGTGGAGAGAATAGCATGTGTTGCTAAATGTACGCCAATTATCCAGGGTCACCCCTACCTTTTCCCCCCTTCTTCCCGGCTTGTCTTTTTATCTCCCTCTGGTCTGTGATCCTTATCGCCAAGGCAGAAGCATACAGAGGAAGGTCTTTTGTGGTGGGGAAATCATTGGCAACATGTGGTGAAAGCTTTAAGATGTTGTCACACTTTAAGTTGCTCATAATCTGTTCAAAGGGAAGACCACATACTCCTGTAAGTGGACTGCTTTGTGGTTTAAAGGAGAGAAGAAAAAGGAACTGGAAGGTGAGACCCAGGTTTTGGCAAAACAGAGGGCTTGACGATCCTTTGAGCTTAGTATTCAACTCCCAGTTTGGTACTTTTTTCTTCCAGAAATATCTTCATTCAGCAAGGCCTTTTAAATGTTTTGTCAGCATCAGCAGTTGACCCTTAAGAAATAAATATAAAAATCCCACATTGCAATCAAGAAATATTCATCCTTTCAGGTTTTCAGGGTTTCAGTATACTTGTTGCTGATAGATTCCACAAGAGGACATTCTTTTTGATAAGTTGTGTGTACCAGCATGTGAGCACTAATAATTCGAATGACAATTTATTGTGTGTGTCTGAGTGAATGGAAGCTGATAATGATCACCCAGGGAGCATTCTGGGGATTATCTCTGATTCTACTCCTGGGGTTCTGGACTAAGAGAGCCTGAATCAATATTGGGGCTACACTGCCTGAATTGCGCCTGTTGAACCAAGTGTGAGAGCCATATCTGTTAATCTGTATGCTCAGGTGTTGGCAGGCGTACTTACATCCCCACTGTAAATAAATGGTGGTCCTTAGTCTACTTTCCTTTTTCTATCCACCTCTATATCCATCTTTGCCTTACTATTTTCTTTCTACTAAGGTGATTTCACTGATATGCTTTAGTTGCACTTTGTAGCTGGCATAGTTGATGACTACAATTTGATATCTTCAATATGGTAGCATATTTTCTTGAAAAAAAAAAAAATCAAATAAGAGAAAGCATGACTTTAAAGATTTTATACATTGAGATAATAACTGTGATCTGCAACTGAGATGAGGACTTGTAACTCTTCTCTCAAATTTGATCATACATTGTGTGTCCAGTAGCAGTGTATGCACTTATTGAGTTTGTAGAGTAGAGTAGCTTAAAAAGGCCCAGATGTGGGCCTGTGTCCAGCCCCAGAGAGCAGCAGCTCCACTGGAGTTCTGTCTTTCTTCTCTCCCGTATGGCTTTCATCTTAAACCACAGGACAGAAATCCTCTCCAGACCAGGCATGGCATCTGAGACAACACTGACCTTGTTTATGCCATTGTTTACGACATTTGATTTGCAACTATGCTTATAGCAGCCATGCTAACAGGAGGTCTGGACTCTCTTTGCATTGATGTAGTCTATTGCTAACTCAGGCCTCGGGCTGTTAATCAGGTAATGTTACGGAGGATTGAGAATGTTGACTCCCCCTGGTTGGCCTTCGCCTGCTCACACTGTGGCGTTGTTTTTAAAGAGCATTCTTTTGGCGCTGAACTTGGAAAGGTATTAAAATGGGATTAGGGGCTCCTCCACAATCCAGTGCTTGTGTCATTCATTGGCTTTCTCTCTCTCTCTCTCTCTCTCTCTCTCTCACACACTCTCTCACTCTCTCTGCAACCCCCTGCCTTTGCCCTGTTTGATTGTGGATAGCAGTGGGAGTTGATGTGACTGTGCCTTTCAAAAGGAAAAAAGGGGTAGGGTTAAATCCCTACTCCACTGCTCCCTGCTAATTCCTCTTGTTCCTCCAAGAAGGATTTACTTCTGCTGCCAGCCTTGTGAAAAGCTTTCTCTGGCCATCCGAAAAGTTAGCCATCGTCTTCCTGCCAGGGTGTGGTTGCTATAGCAGGGGCATCATGCATGGCTATTCCATCTGAGTTCCTGCTGAGAATGTCGAACTTGGGGGGCGGGGCTGACGACAGCCAAAGAAGTCAGGATTAGATTCCAGGACAAAGCCAGACAGGAAGACTTCCGAAGGAACGAATGGGAATTACAGCAGCAAAAATAATGCAAAGTGACAGAGAGGGAACTAGTAAAATAATGGCTTACAAGATTAGTGCAGGAGGGTAAGAGATGAGGAGACAAAAATAAAGGGATGAATAAGAATGTTTTCATTTGGACAATAAGTATCTTGAGAGCATGGAGCGGAGAGGTGAGCAAGCGAATCCAGGAAGTGGCATGGCAGCTCAAAATGGTAATTTCCAGCTTATCCCTGTTTTCCAAGCTTGATCTCTCAGGCAAGGATTTGCATCATTGGACGTGTGGACTGGATCATGACAGATTCATCATCTATGAGTCTGACAGGTCCAACATGCAATAGTCTATTTTCATCAGTTGTGTTATGAATTCTTCATTTAAAATCAAATGGAAAAATTCATTTTGGGATACAAGTCCAAATGTAATACAGATAAAGTAACATAATGGTGTGAAAATTGAGAATTATTCCTGCTATAGTCAATCCATAATTTACTGTACCTTACTGACTTAATATTTACTGTCAATAAGTCTTAATATCAAGTCTTATACATGAGCTGGTAAGACTGAAGAAATAATTTATATGATGTGAGAAAAGTGATTATTAACAGATAATAAGTGATGCACACCAGAATAATTAAATCTAAATCCCAAATCTCTCTCTCTCTCTCTCTCTCTCTCTCTCTCTCTCTCTGTCACCTGTGCTTAGTCCTTCATTTTCTATATACCGCCAGTTAGCACCATATTCTGTGAACTGAACAGAATTTCTGAATGTGCCATAAAGGCATTGACATTATCCTTTTTTAGGTAAATGCTCGTTAATCTTTTCAATGTTTAACAATAAATTAAATATTATCACATTTCCTAATTCCCGTCAATGCCCATGTTTATATTGTTGTGAGGTTAAACTTTACATGGTGTCACAGGTATTTCTGTGAATTAAGTCATTATTCACATTAAATATTTGTCATATTTAACATAAAAAAAAAGCAATTATCTGATTATCTGTGCACATGGGAGTGATTACAACAAAAGACAAGCATGATAAAAACCACAACACAATAATAACACAGCTATCCTTTCCCAAACATCAGTACATCTGTCAACCAAACCCAGTGTACCCTGTGTGGAATATCAATATCTATATCAGCATTTTACAAAGCCATTACCATTACAAAGGCTGCCATTGCTGCCCCCACGTGTGGCCTCATATTTACCCATATTCATCACTGTCGGCCAACCCTGTCCAGTATCAGGAGCTGATGATGATTGGCTTTCTCTCTCACAGTGCACAATAGCGTAGATGTAGACAAGCACTGCAGCAGCTGTCTCACCAGTCCAAGCAAACAAAAGAACCAGAGCTAATAAATCAGCTATGATGGCCTGGACAGTATCACACTCATTCACTTCCTTTAGCAGGCCATTTTATCTCTGGCTGTATGCCTTCAGACTTATGCACAAGGATGGACTATCTCAGCTTTGACTGTCACAAAAATTATTATCTAAGCATAAAGGAAATGAAGGATACAACAGTTGGTTTTGCCACTGCTTTGTGAATTGTGTGCTTTTTTGATAAAAGGACATGGTGAGGACGCTTTACCTAGCAGTAGGGGAAGTTTGTTTTGGAGTGGCAATGGAAAGACAAACTGGTCATATGAACCAGTGTTACATTTATTCTGTAGCCAATTTGATAGCCTAATTATTACAAGATTCATGTCAACCACCCACTAATAATCAACCACTGGTCAAATCATCACATGGTGTCCAGCAAAAGAAATTTCATGGCTCTATCTAGGCTATTGGGTGAAAATTATGTTGTTTCTGATGTATAGAAGTTATCACTTTAGTCTCCTTCAGTAGCTGTTCACATGAGCCTATAGGACATGAATTGGAGCCATATTGTTCTGCAGCATCAGGGCCTATCTAATCACTGCACTGTAAATATGGTAAAGCCTGTGATTTGTGGTGCCGATTGTGGTTTGCTGGTGCATTTGGAGCAGGGCGACAAGCATGCATTTCCTCTGATTGGGCTCTGCTGAGGCGTTGAAAGGTTATCCAGCATGCTTTAACAGATGAGCCGCTGTCAAAAGAAATCACCCAGGGTCTTGGCCACACACCCACCACTCCCAGTGCTGTGATGGACAACCACATGTAGAGAGACATTCCTCACCACTGCAAACTAGTATTCCCCAACTCCCTAACTCCCAACAGTGACAAAAAATTAAATAAATCACTTAACTGAACTGTCCTTTGTCAATCATGACTTCCTGCCATGGTTTCTGTTTCCTCAGATTATTTGCAACTAAATGCAGTGGATGTCTGGAGAAGATAGCACCCACAGAGTTTGTGATGCGGGCGTTAGAGTGTGTGTACCATCTCAACTGCTTCTGCTGTTGTGTGTGCGACCGCCAGCTACGTAAAGGCGATGAATTTGTACTGAAAGATGGTCAGCTGCTGTGCAAGAGTGACTACGAAAAGGAGAAAGATCTGCTTGGATCTGTCAGCCCTGATGACTCTGATTCAGGTAAGCAAGTAGAAAATGCAGGCTGTAGAAATCTCATACAGTAAATTGTTATCAACCCATCCATACATACTCACAAAGTGGGTTGATAAATCATGTTTCTATGGTACAGAACATAAAAGAAAACTCTGTATGTCAGAATACACTTGAACGTTTGCAGATATCAAAACGAACATGAATGGATAATCTGGCAGCCATGTAAGGCATAACTGTAAAAGAGAAAAGCTGAAATATATTGATGGCATGCTGCTGGAAAAAATTAGAGCAGCTGATCCCTTTGAATTATGGGGTGGGGCTTAGTGCTTCAGCAGAGCAGCAGACCTATGATTTCTATCAATCCTCTGTTCCACATTAAAATGTGCAATGTGCATATCTTTAAAGGGGCCAACATGTTTGCTAGCCTAATTGGCACTTGCTGCTGATGCCGCAAGGGCACTAAAGGGTTTCTGCACCAAATTGCAGCAGCCTGTTATTTCGGGAAGCGGCCACTGGGGAATTGTAGCCATTACATGGGTTTTTAACTTTTGAACTCTACCATGTCATGTAGTTTAGCCCCTTTTCTAATTATGATTATTATTCTATCACACATAAGCTGCTTTGTCTTATTAGATGAATCCTCCATCCACTGAACAATAAAGTCAATCCCCCGCTTGGCTATTGTAATTACAGTAGGAGAGCCAGGAGCCATTTCATTTAGATGGCACATTAGTACGACCTACTGGAAGAGATTACCATGACAGGGGAAGGCTTTGATTGACCGCCTGAGGATCATACGTATTATCACCATATAATTGAGATGCAGTGATTAGTTGATTGAATAACATCATTTTTTTTTTTAGTTTTAAAGGTCATAAAGTGAAAAGGAATATTGGATACTTGGTATCACACTGGGGTAGACTTTTATCATCTAGTAAAGTTGGGTCCCAAAGTTTAACTTTGATTCCATGTATTTTGCACAATAACCATAAGAATATGACTGACTATTCTGATATAGGCTCTTTCTAGTCCACATTAAAAACACCTTTACCCTTTGTTGCAGCATTTTGCATTTTGTTTTTACAAAGGTAATGTGTGTGGTCATGGGTATTGATTATAAGCCTACTGACATTGAGGATTTTTTAGCTATTTCACATCTTATCCCATATGCACAGTTTCCACATACTTATTCTCCCGACAGTATAGCATCCCTATGTGCAGGCGTCTTATCAAAGATTTATTCAGTGCAAAACAGCCAAAGCTGCGTGTTATTAATTATAAATGACACAATGTCCAGTCCAGTGACAAATGTGCATACTTCATAGTGCTTTGCAAAATGCGGCTGTAGCCTTGTAAGAGGATGTGGCCTATCCTTTTTCAGCAATAAATTGATAAAAGTATTAAAACCACATGTGTCTCTTTTCATTATGGATGTACTGCGTCTGAATCTCCCGAAAATGTAACAGAACAAAAACATCTATTCATCAATAGACTGTCTGAAATATTTCAGAGAAATGTGCTGATTCCTGTGAATGACGGATCTCTCCCCAGAGAAGAGCGAGGATGAGGAGCTGGATATCAAGCCGGAAAAGTGCTCAGGAGGCCCTGGCAAAGGGGATGATGGGAAGGATCCAAGGAGACCCAAGCGTCCACGTACCATCCTTACCACGCAGCAGAGGCGGGCCTTCAAGGCTTCGTTTGAGGTGTCCTCCAAACCCTGCCGGAAGGTGAGCCGCTGCAATTTAGCATCAAGTGACAGAAATGCCATATATATACCTATAAATGCATGCAGTGTCTGACCTTTTTAGTCTTTGAACTTTTTTGTTGTTGTTGTTTAATAAATATTGCATAATGTGGATAATTCTTACATAAATTAAATATTTACATATAAAATGTATAAAACAGGGGTATATAAAATAGGCCATTCAAGATATGAGATAACTCAATATACAAATGACATACCAACCAATCCTTTCAGAATGACTCCCATAACATAGTTCCTAATTGTATACCCGTGTATGTTGCCATTAGCCAGATAATTTTAATAATAATTGTGAGGTTCAAAATGTGGGGAATACATGGGAGTCTCCAAAAATCATGTTTAGTTTGCTCTGCCAGATCATTTAAAACAAAAAAGTTAGCATACAGGACTGAGTGACCTTTTGTTCTCTTCTACTTTTACAGTAATGCAATATTGAGTAATGTACAATGAGTGGCATTAGCAATAAGCTAGCTGGAGATGTCGATGAAATGTTAGAGATGACAATGATTACCATTTCAGGAAAGAGCTTAGTATGGTCAGTGTTCTAAATTTAATAATACACTGTGTATATTAATTGCTCTAAAGCCAAAACTATTCATATTCAGTGCTCTAAAGGCAATACTGTTATAAATTCATTTAGAAGTAGAGAAGATTACACCAGCTTGTTTTACTGATTTTACTGCTTGTAGGTGGGAAATTACAAGTTGCACCTTTGTCTTGAATGCAGCAATAGCATACACAAACATGAATCTCTTGGTGGAGAGGGGGCCTGAGTGATGACTGATTAAATCTTTAGACATAAGTGTACTTAAAGAGTATATGATTCAGTAAAATGATGTGATCAGTATTCTAATTGCTTGCAGAATAGTTTGTGATCAGTATGCTTATAAAGAGCAATTTTTTTTTTATTTAAACAAGTTACAGCTACAAGCATTTAAAACGGATATATTTAATGTCAAATAGTGAACAGACCATGGTTCAGTCCAAAAACAGTCTCCTTTGAATTATTTGAGGTTTAATTATTTTGATGACTTCATATTCAGGTGAGAGAAACCCTGGCTGCTGAAACAGGCCTGAGTGTACGTGTGGTTCAAGTGTGGTTCCAGAACCAAAGAGCCAAGGTGAGCCCTCACTGCATGAACTCTCCCCATCCATCACAATGTGTTACCTACATGAACCCAGTGATGTAGAGCCTGAGACCAGATAACACCACAATCTGCGAGTAATCCTCCAACCAGTGCTAAAGCAAAGCCCTCCACAGGCACTGCCAAAAGGGAGAGCACTAGCAGGGATAGAGACAGCAAATCTCAGCCATAATCTGCCTCAGGCTTAACCTCTTGCTACATTCCACAAAAAACTCCCTGCAAGGGAAAGAGTGATGCACTCACATCCATCGCATTCTTACGTTAGTGTCTGAAACCCACCTTCTAGCTCTGATGCTATCTTCAAAAGCCCTGGGATAATATAATGTATTCAGATAGACGGCTATGTAGTTCAAGTAGAGGTGAACAACAAGGAGCATAATTTTTTTTTTTTTTTTTTTTTTTTTGTGAGTTAGAAAAGAGAAAAAGACAAAGTTTGGGATGTCCTGAAGTGTTCTGATTGTGACTTTATCTGTGTTTTTTCAGATGAAGAAGTTGGCCCGAAGACAGCAGCAGCAACAGGAGCAGCAGAACTCCCAAAGGCTGGGCCAAGGTATAGTGTCTCAATATAAACCTCACTGTAAACTTGTTTGTCTTTAAAATAGAAAACACATATTTTTATTCACGTGAGACTTTTAGGATTTGTACAATCTCATTAGCTAAGCTTCATTGGTATGTCACTGGTTATTTCTCTACCACCATCTCAGACCAATAGACTCTCATAATATACTGTATGCTAACATGAAGGGTAATTCTTACTGACCCTCCCTTTTGTGTTAACCGTAAACAGAGCAGATGCTGAGCTCTGGCAGCTAAGAATCACACAGGACAAAAATTGTGCAACTAAGGATATGCAGGAGCGTCTGTGGAGGTGGCAGATTCATTTACAATACAAGCACATTAAATTTGCCTGTATCTTGACCCATCCACCCACCTTCTTCCCTCTCAACTGAAAACAACCTTTCATCCCCTGTTTGACAGACTCCCATCTCATGTCTCTACTCAGTCACGCACTGAGGACAATCTAGCTAATCTAGTCAATCAAACTGTGGCAAGTTTATTCATGTAACTATCTTCATTTATCAAATTCCCCTTTAATTTATTCTATGTTAAGTAGTTCAAAACCTGTAAATATGGTGGCATACTGTCTTGTGCCACCTTGTACATTTAAACCCCCGACCCTGGATAATGTCTTCCGTGTCAGGTCCAATCATTCCAGCAGTCTGCAGAATTAGAGATAGTCTAATTTTAGTGCTGAATTTAATGATATCACTGTTACAACTGTGCTTTCATTTTGACATTTCTTAAATGCATTTGACTAATTACACTAAAGTGCAGAAATAATAAATCTATCCACACTGGCCCTGTTGGCAAACTTGTTTTACTATAAAACAAAATATAATTAAAGACATCAGCATAAAGTAAATTTAGATTTAAGATCTCTTGAGAGATAAGATAAGAAGCCTGCATTTCTGTTGTACAACATGAGAACAGTTCTTTCTCTCTTTACTTTGGGGAAATCCCAAAGCTAATATTGACATTTTACTGCTGAGCAGACCCCCTTGTACCTTCTCGGCTGGAAACTCATAATCCGGAGATCATTGAATCATCTTCAGCTATAAACCAAGAGTAATAATACTTTTATTTTATAGACCAATGTTAGACTATCCTCATGGTGCATCCAGTTATGAGGCTTTATCACAAACTCGGCTATAAAAAAAAATAAATAAGTAAAAAAAAAAAAAGGGGCACAGTGCTGGATTGCTGTCAAGCACCAGAACTGTAGAGTCATCATATCCACACAAGTTAATAGTTCCACTTTTCCAAACTCTAACAGATATGTCATTCAGCAGTTTGGTGTTGTCCTGCAGATTGCTTTACCTCTGTGTCACATTAGTTGGATCATTCATGTAATTTAGGTGGATATTGGTCAACAACCCATGCCCAAATCCAGTAGTGCTGTTTTCTTAGAGACATTGTGGAAAGTGAACTGAAAAAGTAGCTTTGTGGGGAACTGTCCTGGTCAGTTGGGACTCTAAAATGCTTAGTAAAACA
Source organism: Bagroides melapterus (assembly GCA_028566695.1). NCBI lineage: Eukaryota > Metazoa > Chordata > Actinopteri > Siluriformes > Bagridae > Bagroides > Bagroides melapterus. Next base: position 7,951,915 of record JAOTRN010000035.1, read on the forward strand.
TTGATAAAATCACTGCATTTGCAGTACAATGTACCCATAACTACCATCAACAAAGCATTTCCTACATATAACATGATATGCAGGAAACTTCCAACATCAAATGTCCTTGCACCAGAATCAAGAAATGTGTAATGGAACATTGTGGTGATCTTCAGAAATGAATTTCAGACATTCTTGCAAGATTCACAACTATAAAGAAAAGATTGGTGAATGCAGTCTCGTGACTAAAAGCCACAAGACTCCTAGTCCTTAGCTCTTGGAGAGACTTGTGGAGCATTTTACAGTTGGATTGGTCTGGGAGATTCTTCTTGTGCTCCAGCACAAGCATGTTTCTTGTGTCATAGTGTGTCATGGAGCCCAGATTGATTTTGAGTGCACATACTATGATTATATTTAATTCTGTTGTAAAATCATGTCCTGACGATCATTTTAATACAACATTGGTGTTTTGGTCTCTTGGTTTTGATCAGCCTAAGACATTTCTCAGCACATTCATATGTTATGCTTTCAGAGGTGATGTCCAATAGGATGGAGAACATGATGAACTCCTACACACCACTGGCCTCTGCACAGCAGCAGATGGTTGCCATGGAAAATGGATACACAGCTGATGCCTTCCAACAAGGCCTCACCCCACCTCAGATGCCTGGTGACCACATGAACCCATATGGTTAGTAATACACCTTGTGTTTAGACAGCTCAGCATGATTTGGCTCTCCACCTCTTACAAAATGCAGCCATACTATGAAGGTTTCTTTAAACTAGGTGTTTTTGAACATCAATATGACCTCAGAATTAATCAAAATCTAGCAACTTAACATAGCACTACTAGAAATACTATAATAGTACACACAGGAACAAAATAGATTCCAACCCCAATACATGAAATTAACAGAAAATGCCAGATAATTTCCAACATTTCTAATTAAACAAATCCAATATGATCTGTGCTCCCAAGTCAGGCCCTTCTTTTCCAGTTCCAACATCAATAATCATCTCATCTATGACCATGTGTTTGAGGATAATATGACTTATTTGCTTTGTGTCCTATTATGATCTGTGGTAAAAGTCATAAGGTCAACATTGGTTAATCATGATATATGACAGTCATGCATGCTAAAAGTATATAGATCTGTTTGGAAACATTATCCAATAAAAACACTGAATTATAAGCATTTTAAAACTAGTGTGCATTTTTTGTCAATATGCACATAAGCTCATAATACCAGCGAGAAGTTACTGCAATACTTTTTTGCCCAATGTTCTCAATATTATTAACTCCATGATGAGTGTTGCTCATGTATGTTTGGTCACAGATAGGCATTGAAGAGGTCCCATGTGCCTTGTCATCCATTCCTTTAATGGCAGGGCCCCAATCCCCAGTTTCATCACACTCCAGCTCAGGGTTTATGGCATAACAACAGGAAACAGGCAGCATTGCCAGCTCATTAAAAAACCATAGCCCATCAACCTGTCACTGTCTTGTGTAATGGTGTCATTAAGATTGGAACTGAGTATTAAGCCTAACTGTGCCCACAAGGAAAATGGCAAAAACAGAATATTAGCACAGAAGCCAGCCTTGTGAATTTGTTTGATTCTTTTTTTAAAACACATTTGATTAGTATTTGAATGCCTGATGTGTTCAATATAAATATTTAAATGGAATTGTATAATTACAATTAGTGACATAATTGTGTTCAATAAATTGGCAAAGAAGGTCTATGATAATATAGAGAGAAAAATAGATAATTAACCATGAAAAGATTAAGAGCCTAATTTAATCATGCTTTAATTTATGGAACCATTAACCTCTTATCATTTTCCATAGGAAATGACTCCATATTCCATGACATCGACAGTGACACCTCCTTGACCAGCCTTAGCGACTGCTTCATGGCTTCTTCAGAAGCAGGATCACTGCAGGCACGTGTGGGAAACCCCATTGACCGACTTTACTCTATGCAGAGCTCTTATTTTGCATCATGAAAGCCAGCATGGACAGGGACAACCAAATGTGGGTTCACTTACTGCAACCCACTACTCCCTTTATTACATGCCTCGGAACCAAGAACTCTCAGCAAAGACCTCTACAATGGATAATAGGCCAAAAAAGGGTCCAGGATATGAAAATCATAGAACTTGAAAGCAAGCGTCCTTGATATTCAGTAGTGAAAATGCAGCTCAGGACACCTGGTTTTCTGAGGCTGACAGACTTTTTCTAGATATGTTTGTACAATACTTTCACAAAAGTAACACGATTTGTCAACATCCACCTACGGTAGAAAAGATGTACAGTTGAAAGCCCTGAAGCCACAAACCTCAGTCTACCGCATCCTGCCAAGGAAGCTGAAGATCAAGACATAAATCTCACAATGCATGAAGTCCTATTTTTTGTGAACATGGCATTGAAAAAGAAAACCTTTAGAAAATAGCTGAAAAAATCTTGTGTTGTTGAGATGTTTAAAATGTGATGTTTGGACTCATATTTTTTGTTATGTTCAGCATTGCATTTTTATCACTTTAATAGGTTTAGCTATGAAAGTGGAGTTAGAATATGTAGAGGGAAGAGGAATGTATAGTGTAAGCATACATGCTTGTGTGTGTGTGTGTGTGTGTGTGTGTGTGTGTGTGTGTGTGTTTGATGTAGTTACCTCTCTGTATGTGTGTTGTGATTAAGCGTGTTCTAGTTTGAGACACAGTAAGAGACAGACAGACAGAAAAAGCTCTATCCTTGTGTAAATATATGTTTCCCGAACAAATCAGCTGTGCATGTTCAAATGGAGAACATTCTATTTATTTAACTAAACCATGCTCTTGAATTTACGTAACAGAAAAGCTTTATTTAAAAAGGAGAAAACCTCATCAAGTAGTTCAAGCATAATTATCACAGCTCACATGTATATCATTTAATAATTAAATGTAACCCCCTTTTCAGCTTAGATGTACATCAGCAAATGTGTGCTATTTATTTGTCACAAGCCCAGAACTGGGACTTCTCACTCAGCCCTGGGGATCCACTGACTTGGTATGAGGATTTCCTAACTGTGATTCAGCTGATTATTAAGCCCTTCATCAGCTGGATCAGGTGTGTGGCACCAAGGAAATGCTGGAACACTGTGCAGTTCTGTTGGTTCCCAAAATGGAAGCTGAGAAACCCTGCCCATAAACTTTGACAAAATGCATTTCCAAATGTGAACACTGCTAAATTACCAAAGTTTGTTGGTATAATGAATAAACTATGTTTCTCCTGACTTTTATTTTTCTTTTACATTCTCAATAATCAGCTCCTGAAAGAAAACAGGTAAAAAGTCATATTGTATGACAGCAATGCTCAGGCTTTGTTTTCTTCCTGAAAGCATGGACAACACTGATTTTGTTTTAGCTGCTATGAGCTTACACTACTTTTCAAGCAAGATATACTCATTAATAAGCCTTATATTATAGGTGGCTAGATTACTAGCAGTAATTACTCATAAAAGGAAATTCCTGAAATTCAATAGGTGTTACTTACAAGTACACTGTCCATAATAGTATAGAACTAGGACATTGTATATTAGATGGTGATTCTGTAGTATACTAAAAGTATACATTTTTAACTGTAGATTTGTGTAGATTTTATTATAGTACAACATTTTATTAAAGGTTTTTATTTGACGTACTGACTACACAGATGTGTTAAGAGTAGAAGCTGTAAGATGATTTAAATATTTGTGATCATGAGTGACCACAAGTATTGTTTTATACAATAATGAAAAATAATTGTTGGTTTATGATTTTTAAGCAGTAAAAGAAATTGCTTTTTTCTGTATGCAATACAAAAAGCAGTAAAATATTGCGCACAATACTGTACACAATAAATGTAGTAATATATAACGCCAAGAAGCACACATATAGGCAAGTTTAAACGTGAAAAAGAAAACACACACACACACACACACACACACACACACGCACAGACACACACAATATTCTGACTTTTTTGTTGATGTTCTTCTTACTTATATTTATTTATTTATATCTTTTACAACTTTCCCTCGACTAAATATCTATAATTATTATTACTTAAACTTAGGTTGAAGTTAGCTCCCTGACATTCAAATGTGTCTATTTATATGAATGTTGTTCTTTAATTAATTTCAGAAGACAATACTGTTGCCCCAAATTATTTAGCAGCTGAAATGTAATAGTATGTAGCACATTGGTGCAGAGGGATTCATCATTGTCTGAGAGCTCCATGGTTCCTGGTTTGATCCTGAGTTCAGGTTACAGTTTGTGTGCAGTATTAAATGTTCTCTGTATCCCTGTGGGTTTACTCTGGGTTCTCAAGTTTCCTCCCAATTCCTAAATACATATGAGTAGGTGGATTTTGAGTAGGTATGTTAAATTGCCTAGAGGCATAAATGAGAGTGTGAACGAATGGTGTTCAGCAATGGTCTTGTGTCCTATCTAGTGTGTGTCCCTGGCTCATGTCATGTTTTCAAATGTACACAGATGCAAAGAATGAATTTATTAGCTATGGAACTGGAGGTCATACGGGCAGCACGCTGAGGAAGTGTAATTTGCAATTCCTGGAGTTTCAAACTCGTACATGACACTGGTGTAGTTCAAGGTATTCAACATCAAAGACATGCAATGTGTAACTGCATTACTCCTGTCTCTCTTGCTTCATTTTCAATCAAAGTCACTGCAGTTTGATGTAAGTAAACAAACCAGTGAATTCTAGAAGGAAATCATTCCTTTGTTTTTTTGTAACATTTGCTAGAGTTTAAATTTGTTTTTAAATGTTGCATTTGGAAATCTTTGATTTCCAAAAACATGGATTATTTAGTAACCAGTTTCATTTGAGTGATGCATGCAGACTCTACTCTGTACTGGCACAAACATGGTAGCATGAACTTCCGTTTTGTTGTCCAAACAGCTGAGCCTCCTGCTGTCTGCAAGGGGAAGAATTTGTTTTTTAGGCTTGAGATACATTGCATATCAGGAGTAAAATTGAGCACAATAGAGAGTCTAATGATGGTGGTTCAAGCATAAATACAAGGTCTTAGAATTGAATGTTGGATGTTCTCTGTTTTGCTGTGTTTGTTGGCAGTAACCTGGCAGAGAGCAGCAGTTGAAAAACTGGCTTGGTTTAGAATGAATACATTGTTGTTATCAAGCATTGTGGCTGTGAAACCCAATCAAATCAGCTAATTTCCTTTATTTTAAGAAAAATAAATGTACCTAGAGTCATGACATTTACTGCTTGTTAAATTTGATGTTAGAGCTAATGTTTCTATAATTCTAATTTGATAATCAATATTTTTTTTACTGGTAATATCACAAACCTAAAGACTGGTCCAAAAGACAGTTCAAAAACCATCATCATAGTCACAAACAAGGAAAAGATCAAAGGGGTCAAAGAATTTAAAATCATTGTTCAAGCAGCTTCAATAAATAAAATTTCTAAATATATAGAGACAACTAAATATAGTGAATTCACTACAGCCACACAAATGATATGGGTGATCTCATGATCATTAAAACATAACCTAAAAACTGAATCTGAAGATCTGAAGCATGTTTGTCAGTCCTAGTTGATTATATCTATACTTTATCTTGAAATATAACCATTAAAATGCTTATTATTTTTCCATTAATTTATGAATATATTTAACATCATAGGCCTAAGCTGTTCAGGAAACAGGGTTTAGTAAACATTGTGGAAGACACTTCTAACGTACATTTCATTCTTAATTGGTATCACAGTTTAACAATGACAATGTATTTGTGCTAACCCAAGCCAGTTTTCAAACTGGTGCTGCTCAGCTACTACTTATTTTACAGCTATAGTGATTTATTTTTAAAGTCAGGAGCTCTAAATCCATTATCATATTTAAAATCTAAATTACCTTCACATACATCAGTAAGTGTAAAAACCTAACTTTATCTGGAAATATAACCATTCTTATGATTATGCATTTTTAACTAATGACTTAAAATAAAAAAAAATGCAAAATTAAACAGAAAGAGATTATTTTGCCTGAGATTATTTTAATGAATAAATGCTTGGTTCCTTAGATTCATAGATTCAATTTTGAAAACACATGAATTAATAAAATAAAATAATAAAGGGCTACATGGAACTCTAATTTTGGAATCACCATTTTTTCGGCTTGTTAGTGGCATCTAACTAAAAAATAAAGATTCAAGGTATTTTAATGCAAAATCAGGATTAAATAAGATTATGAAGCATTTAGGATAGCAGATGGCCTTTAGAAATAGGCCACATTAATGTACATTAGACAGAAGTATGACTCAAATGCTTTCTTGCCTTGAATACAACCTATAGGCAGGCAGCATTTTTGTTAGCTTTTTGGATAGTAGTTGCTGCTAGTTGGATTGGATTGCCTCAAATTGCAATTATTAGAGAAGAGAAAATTTAAAATACAATGATACCTGGACACACAATCATTTTTGTTCTTATAGGCAAGTTAAGTAATGGACAAATCATGTTTGAAACCATCCTATTATTGGAAGTGCTTAGCGTCTATCACCTAATTTATGAATTTAGTTTAGTTTAATTTATTAATTTAGTTGAATGTGAATGCCAGTTTCTTCTTATTAACTTCCAAGTTAAGCATAGTAGATTTTTTTCATTGTTAAGTGACAATGCAAATTCTGCATTGGATATAATGATTTCACGGTCATTAGTGTTGACAAAGATTTAACAAAGATGAGAAATATGTTTTATATTGTATTATTATGAGAACTAAACCAGATTCTAAGGATCACACTACCTGGAGCAGGAAAGCTGAACTCTGCATGACATAAAAACAAATCCTGACTGATGACAGCATGCTTTGTTGCCCTTTCAAAAAGCAAATAGCCTGTACATGTTCCATAAGCCCAGAAGGAACCTTCAGAGTGTGAAAACGGAAGTGTCTAAATGAAGTACCTTCCCTTTTATTCATTTTTAAGCTACAGTTATGTATTATAATTTCTCTTACTGCTAGAACATTAACATGATATTGGGTTGATGGCACACCTAAATTGTCACTGTTCATACTATTCCACGAAGATAATATTTCAGTTATCTATTGAAAACTTTAACTGGATCTGGGTGTCAGGATCTGTGAATGCTTGATCAGGTGAGGTAAGTTTGGTTCTTAGAAAGTCTGGTGCGACTAGAATTAGTCTCAGCACTGTACAAGGCAGTTCTTATTTTTCAAATTAATGTAATCTCTTTGGCTTGCTCAGAGGCTGTCAAACATGAAGCAGTAAAATCTAAGATTGTTGCCTTTACTCTCTCATAACCCATAAATAAATGTGGAATTTCTGCATCTCAGATTCCTTTGTATGTACAGGCTTGGGGGTGTGCTCTAGCAGCATTTGCCGTCGGCCCCTTCTGATCATATGGCAGTATATCTTCAGTCTTATCTTCTCCTCATCTGCCATCGCAGGTGTTAATAGGTGTGGTTGTCTATCCTGTCCATGTCAGAGCAGGCTTTATCTGCAGATCCTCTACAGGAACACTTTCATTGTCCCTTACTGACAGGAGAGTCAGCAGTTCAGAGTCCAACCCAGAAAAATGAATGGCACTCATTTTGACTCACTGACTTTTAAATAACCTTCCAAGTGCACAGCAGTGGTGTGATGGAAGATTTTATAGTGCATTCTTGTAAACTGTGCATAAAATTTTTTTTCATGGTACACAGTCAACAGGAAAAACAACTGATCTGGCTTCAGGGTACAGACGGTTGAAAATGACTGGGGTGGATGTGTGTGTGTTTGTGTGTGGGTGTGGGTGTGGGTGTCTATGCACAGCTACTAAGATTGCACAAAGTTTTGTAGCTCTACATTACTGCTTAATCTTATTTACTTGCTGATCAGCTTGTTGTGTATCATTTCTTAAATTCATTACGAACATGCCTATCATGTCACTAAAAATAGCGTTTTTCTACTGTTGTTAACTCTGTGATGTTTAATGAATGATTTTTAATAATAATCATGTTATAATTATAAGTATACTGTAAATATTTCTGTGATGTAGCTCAGAAAACTGAGGTTATAACTAATTAAAAACTAAACATAAACTCTAGTGTTAGGGTTAGCCTAAAGTGTAAAAACGGAGCTAATTGCATTTAAAGATTCCATTCCAAGTCACCACACCTTTCTTAACCAAAACTAGTTTGGTTAACATTGCTATATAAACTGATCAGCCATAACATTAAAACTATTTGCCCAGTATTGTGTAGGTCCCCCTTGTGCCAACAAAATGGCTCTGATCGATCCATCAAGACATGGACTCCACAAGACCTCTGAAGGTGTGCTGTGGTATCTGGAACCAAGATATTAGCAGCAGATCTTTTAAGTCCTGTAAGAGATGAGGTGGGGCCCCATGGACTTGTTTGTCCAACACATCCAACAGATGTTCGGTGCAATTGAAATCTGAGGAATTTGTAGGCCAAGTCAACACCTTAACACTTTGTCATATCCTTCAAACCATTCCTGTACTTGGTCTGAAACAATGTTTATATAGATGATACATGTCAAAGTAACATACAAATGATGCCATGACACAAGGTTTCCATTTTTCCCATAGTGCATCTTGGTGCCATCTTTTCCCCAGGTAAAGGGCACACACATACAGCCATCCATTTTGTTTAAAAGAAATCATGAGTCATCAGACGAGGCTGCTTTCTCCCATTGCTTCTTTTTCCAGTTCTGCTGCTTGCATGTCCATTGTAGGTGCTATCAGTGGTAAAAAGTGGTCAGCATGCACTCTGACCAGCCTGTTGCTACATATCTCCATACATAGCAAGATGTGTAATTATGATGCACTGTGTGTTCTGTTACCTTTCTCTCATAACCAGCATTAATATTTTAAGAAATTTGTAGTACAGCATCTTTTCAGGAATCAGAACAGGCACAGGCTAGCCTTCACTTCCCACACAAATCATTGAATCTTGGGTGCCCAAGACCCTGTCACCACTTTCTGGTTGTCATTCCTTGAACCAATTTTGGTAGGTACCAACCATTCCATAAAGGAAAACCCACACAACCTACCTTTTGGGAGATGCTATGACCCAATTGTCTAGTGATCACTAATTGGTCCTTGTAGTAGTCAATCAGTTCCTAACACTTGCCCATTTTTCCTACTTCGAACAGATCACCTTAGTAAACTCAACTGTTCTGTTGTTATTTTAGGCTGTTTCCCAGCCACAGCAACATCCAGCAGGTTTTCTAAGACCACCACACCTATGTGATATGCTCATACAATATAATATTTTCCTATTAACCCTCATATCGGAGCGTTGCAATATTTTTACTGCCAAAGCTGACCCTAATGTACCTATTTACCTAAGATTGAGTTGTAGTTAAATTAGTACTAACCTTAGTTCTATTTTCTCAGATCAGTCTCTCCAGACAGAGAGCTTAATTATTGTAGGTAATCCATGTTGTCATGAATAACACAGTGTTTATAGCACCAGGTTCAAGTGTTAAAAATAAGAGGCTATCTAATCTTCAACTCATAGAATGTATATAAATGAATAAAGACCTCCAGGTTATTGACTACTGCAAATCTCCTTTCCCTGAGTGCTTGATATATTATTAGAGCAGTGGCCTAAGAAGGCAAATATCTCTTGGTTAAGGCTCCATCAAATATACACACATGCAGACCTTTTGACATTTCACACATTCTCTCTCCAGGTCCTCTGTCACCTCATCTGAAATTAGCCCTGTGATAATATTTTTGTTAGATTAACTTGTTCCCTCATTTTCCACATGCAGCATAGTCTGGCCCCGCCCCAATCCAGATGCTTCTAGCCAAGAGAAAGCTCCATGTATCAGGGGGAATTTATTATACTTATTAAACGAGTGGTGGGATAAATTCTCTGTGGTGACCTCTCAGATGCACAGCTTGACAGCTGACAATCAATGAAGCTGTTTAGTATCAAAGTTCTTAAATTTGTGCTGGAATATTCCATAATCATTTCTTACCTTATCCAATAAATAAAGAAGGATGGAAATTATTTTTTTTACATCATCCTTTTAACATGTTTTTGCTTTAAACATGTTTTTATATATACTGTATTTTAATTACATAGACAGTCGTTTTGTATTTCATTGGTGCTATTTTTCCAGCCTTTCAATTAGCTCGAGCAGAGCAAAACCACATATTCCTTAGCACTATTAACTCCAAACTGGGTAAGAGACAGTCAGGGCCTCTCCTCAGTCTGGCATAGTCAATAGCCTGGGTCTAATCTTTTGGGTTCACAGCAAGTCCAAATGAGATTCAAGGCAATGCATTGCTCTTTTCATCTGCATGGCTTTTATTGCCTGTGGTTAGTGTTAGTGGGAGTTTTTAACCAACGTCTGACACTTTTAAGTGAGTTGTTGTTTTATGCTCTCTTTGACACACTTTATTTCTGTCTATCTGTCTGTCTCTGCCTCTGCTCTCTCTCTAACTTTAGATTTAGACATTATTAGCATTTTTGTACACACTGGATTCAGATGATTCAAAGAAAAAGCACACTAGACCCAGGAGCCATTTGTGTACTCCTGTGACCTCAGAAGCTAGCACAACCCAGCACTCTAACTTTGTATGACAGCTAATTTAGCACTCCTCTATCACCACCTTTCCAACAACCTATGGTATAGACTTATAGCTTTATCAAGAGTGCTAATATTCACTTACAAAATGTCTCATGAGAAGGTAGGAAGTGTATGACCAGATTATTTACCAATCGTACAATTTTTAATTGAGTAATGCATACCTGATTTTATATGCTCCATATATAATATAAGTTGAGAAACTTCTTTCTTGTAGTCTAATTTGCAAAGTAGCGTACATAACAACAGTGAAAGGTAATAATTTATTTGAATACATTAGCTGTAATAAATTTTCTGCAGTTGCTCATGAAGATATAAATGAAGTTCCACTAAGTTTCATCAGCTTAACCTCAGTTTTCTCATATATATAAATTCATGTGCTGCCTTTTAAGAAATCCTGCACTGGAACAAAGCCAGGAATGGACTGACTAAAGCAGTACTGTAGCTTCACTAAGAAAAAGGGAAGTTGTAATTTAGGGTCTGTAACAAGACCCTTTGAAACATTGTTGCTTTACTTTTTTCATTGCTTAACTTTTGCTTTATTTGGTAACTCATCAAGTTGTAATTTTATCTGTGCAAATTCTCAAAAGAAGATATCAATATTGTGTTTCTTAACAGGAAGATCCTGAAAGACATAATTCTGTATTGTCACCATTAGCTTAGTACCTGTCAAAAATAAAATACAGCAGATCCTATTGGTTACCTAAAGCAGTATGGTTTTGAAAAAAATAATTTAATATTTATTATTTAAAAACCCTACATCTTTTGTATTGTAGATGGTTTTTCTGAATGCCATTGTCATCCATTATCCCTATGTATGTTTATCTTGTAAACCACAAGCTGTAATTAAATGGACCACGTATTATCCCCTTGTATAGTTAAACATTGGTTTCTCTTGTAATTATGAGTTCCTGAGTCAGCCCATACATGTTCATATTTGTCAAATAGGTCTATGTAATATCAGCTGCTAATGTTTTCCTAATTTAGAAACCTATTGTAACTTGATATTGGTAAACACTGACAATGCAAGGACTGCTTCACCCTTTTGCTCAGAAGAAAGCTAAATGCTAAGCTTAATTTGATTTTAAATAATATAATAAGCATTTTTATTTGCTAGTAGTTAAATAAAAATATGCCATTGAGTTGTGGCAAACACACGGGTGTGCTGTACAATACAGCCATTATGCTATATTCATAAAAAGCCATTCACATTCTCAGTGATCTCATTTTGCCATTATGTTATATAAATGCAAAGATTAAACCAGATATCGTTCTAGTAGAGCAGGTCTCTGCTGACATAACAGAGGCCCTATTTTGTGTACTGGGGCTGTGTGAAAATACATAGGCCAATGTATATACCTTAAACACTGTAGAATAGCGAGATTCCATCCTGCTATATATCACCCTTGATAATCTTGACAGAACCCAGCATAGCCAGTAAATCTCAGGTAGCGCAGGCACAAATGCATTGGTCCACAGTAAATATTTAAGCCAACAGGCAATAACCGCACACCCAAGCTAGCAGGGGTCTGGAATCAGTGCAAACTCTGTCATGTACTTTCTATTTATTGCACAGGCCTAATACCACCAATAAGTAGTCCATTTTCTTCCATCACAGAAAGCCGCTGCTGTCTTGTACTGCTTAACTTGCCTCTCCAAATGTCATCCTGGTTATAGGTTTTATTAATGATATATCCCTGTCAAAATACAGCATTTCTTTTAGTAATATCTTAGGAATTTTTACATTTTCTTATTTTTGTTTATGTTGGTGGATATTTAAATTATATATGCAGCAGGATAACTTACAGGGAATTATGCTTAAAAAAGAAAAAGTAGTTTTTCACTTGTTAAAAGAATTCAATCTATCAGTTTATTCATTTCACCTCCTCATGGTTCTTCTGTTGACATTTTGACCCCAAAACACATTTTCAAACACAAAACTGTGGAATAATTTATTAGTACATAGTGTCAGATGCCTAATCGTTACAGCTGATTTAGCTGGGCCTCCAAAGTTGATTGACCAGCCTTTTTTTTACTGGCTCATTAGTCATGTGACACAGGGCTGTGAACTGTTTTCCCAGTGAGAGTGACTCATGTCCAGGCCAGACACTAAAAAGGATTAACTCCACACAATCAATGTAAAACAACAAATCTGCCAAAATCCAATCTGCTGACTTCTCAATTATTTAAGCCCTTGTGCCTTCTCTATGGACCACCGCTTAGCTTTTCTCTCCCAGCCTGGCTATTAACTGCTTCTTTAACAGATCTTGCTAAATGACAACACAACTAGCTTTGGGGATCAGCACAGCCAGCTGACCTTGGGTGATTGACCTGATAATGCCTTGTTTTCATTGGTTAAAAGACACAGGCCTCTAACAATGTCACCTGCTTGACCCAGCCTGACCTCAACTGAAATTTTATAGCTTGAGAGTGACTGTATGCAAGCATCAGGGGTACTGTGGAGCTTTAATATGTACATCTAACTTTAGTACCTGCTCTACAATTAATGTTCTGTGGGTTGCAGGTTTAATGTTAACCTGTCTTTACCTACCTTACTGTTGGGTGCTATAATGTCCCCTTCTCACAATACAGTGTTTAATGGTTTAACTGAATCTTGATTTTTTCAATCCCTGACATTTTACTGCAGGATTTTCAGACAGTTTATTCACTCACCAGTTCCCTCTTCTTCTCACCTTTTGACCACTTGAATTATTAGCTCCAAAACATCTCAAATATACCTTCAACCAATAGTCTATATTCTTGACTGTTTTCCAAAGGTTAGAACATCTTTGATTTCTTGATGTCTCCTCTCAAATGCCAGAGATAATAATTAATTCCCAGGCCAGTTGAGAGAAAAATGGAACTTCTTCCCATGAATGGTGGTAAGGTTAATTGTAACATTTGCAGAACAGCCTATTTCTCTTGATTTGGCTTAACAAAGATAGATTCCAAGATTAACTTGTTTGAGCAAATACAATGAGCCTGGCTCACCTTCTGGAGCTGTGACATAAAGGTAATGAAGGAACTGAAGTAAGAAGCATCTATGTACAAAATAAACATTAAGTTCAAACCGTTCCATTAGTTAGCAGAACATTTTATATATAACAGAATATATATATATATATATATATATATATATATACATATATAAACAATTCCAATGACCATTATTTTTTGGTTTAGAATTTTGGAAGCAGTGTTGCAAAAATGAATAATATTTCTGACAGGAAATTTTATTCCACACTCAACAAATTGTGTAAAAATCAGATAATATTAGATTAAACATTTTTATTGAATTATGCAAATTCTGGATAATTTGGTATCAATAATTTGGCTTAATTTGCACAAAACTACACATTGTGAAATTTGAAAAACTAGGTCTTGAACCTTATCATTGTTAAGACCCCAAAATAAGCAATGACTTTATTTAATTGAAATTGAGTGAATGGATTACTCACTGTTATACAGTAACTCCCATACATGTTTGAATATATGGGAGAAGAATTGAACCAATGAGAAGGGTATGGAGACACTGAGCAAAATAATTAAAGTTATCAACAAGACAATCCTGCATCTATTCAGAATGGGCATGTAACTTCTCTACATTCTGTTTTGTACTATATATAGTCAGAATCACCATTTTCTTCAGCAGTTTCTTCAGATGAATACCCAGTAACTCCTATATACCCAGTTTGAGGTTTGAACTGTGTATAAACAAATTTACTATTTCTAAAAAGTTATTTCTAACTTGGTCAGAAAACAGCATGATTTGTCTATCAAATGAACTACTCATATTATTTTGCAGTTTTTATCAAGAAATTTATTTAGGAACTGGATAGATATTAGCTAAATGTTAGCCACATATTATGAGTGATTATTATTAAAGGATAGAGCATGGTATTTGGATAAACTAACTTTCAAATGATGTAACTAAAAAACTACTAATAAATTACATAAATTATAGTAGAAAGAAATGAATGTATGCATACAAGTCTCTTCAAACATCTCTTCAACTTCATTGTATGTGGGAAGGTGTCATTCTGTTTAATGATTAAACCTTCAAGGATGTTTGCAAAAATACATAGCCTATGTTGATGCGATGAACTATTAGTTTAACTCGTTAAATGTTTTTCAGTAAGAACATGGTTGACGTAGAGCTCATAAAAGGCTTTGTTAAAGTAATAAGAAACCAGATGGGGAAAAATAAGTACACACTATAATTCATAACATTTAGAACTGCCTTCATCAGCAATAAGTTTATCAGTCTCTCACATCATTTAAAAGAAATTCTGGCCCACTCTTCTGTACCACATTGCTTCAGTTCATTTATGGCTGAGGGCATTTGCATTTGCATTCTTAATGATTGTGGAAGTAGGAAAGTTATAGTTTTTCCATCTTGTTCCTGTGTGTAGGGTAATGTTTTGAGAAAAATGACTACATAGTGAAATCTTTTTTTTGTTTTGTTTTGTTTTGTTTTTTCTAACCTGGGGTTATTTATCTGTTTATAGAAGTTGGTGAGGACCATACAATTGTTGAATTTAAAAAAAATAAATTGAAGGAGGTACTTATTTTATTTTTCCCTTGACTTTAAATCTGTT